>VZQC01003872.1:855818-867319 GCA_009823505.1 Rhizomys pruinosus
TATAAGCTACTCAAAAAACGAAGAAGAAAGAAAACAAATGACCCACTCAATCGATGGAGCAAAGAGCTGAACAGAGACTTCACACGTGAGGAATTAGAGAAATTAGAGATGGATGAGAAACATCTTAAGAAGTGTTCAACGTTGCTAATAATTAAGGAAATGCAAATTAAAACCACTTTAAGATATCATCTCACTCCAATAAGACTGGCTAGGATCAAGAAAACAAATGATGCCAAGTGCTGTAGAGGTTGTGGGGAAATGGGAACATTCATCCACTGCTGGTAGGAATGTAAACTCGTGCAGCCACTATGGAAAGCACTGTGGAGAACCCTTGGAAGACTTGGATTGAACTTGCCACCTGACCCAGCCATACCACTCCTGGGTATGTACCCACAAGACTCATCTTACCACAGAGATACCTACACAGCCATGTTTACTGTAGCTCTCTTCACAATAGCAAGGAGCTGGAACCAACCCAAGTGCCCCTCAACTGACGAGTGGATAGAGAAAATGTGGTACATCTGCACAATGGAGTTCTATGCAGCGGTAAAGAAAGATGACATCATGAGCTTTGCAGGAAAATGAATGGAGCTAGAGGACATCATGCTGAGTGAAGTAACACAGTCCCAGAAAAACAAACGACGAATGGTATCCCTCATCTGTGGATGCTAACACCAATTACCTAATTGTATGGCAAACTGAGCAACATCAACGTGATCTGAAAACAACTGTACTCTTATATTGTGAATCCCTTAAAAATAATAAAAAATAAAATTAAAAATCAAGAAATTGCCCCACAGGGGGCACCCACTGGGTGCTCTTACAGAGGACTGGAGTTTGATTCCCAGCACCCATATGGCAGCTAACAAACATCCATAACTCCAGTTCCAGGGGATCTGATGCCCTCTTCTGACCTCCACAGGTATCGAATGACATGGGTGTACTTACACACAAGCAGGCAATACATTCACACACATTAAAAAAAGTAAGTTCAAAGTATCTTGACAAATGTGGTGGTGCATGCCCTCTTGGGAGACAGAAGCAAGCAGATGATTGTGAGATTGAGGCCAGTCTGAGATGGTCTACATACTGAGTTCCGGGCAAGCTAGGGCTACATAATGAGACCCTGTCTCAAAAGAACAAAGTGTCTTTAAAATATCAAGTCTCTTAATTTTGGGCTCACATAAGATCCAAAATAAATTACATGCTCTCTTATTTTTAAAAGGCAATAACCGGGGGCATGCCTAAGGAAAACCAAAGTCCATTTCAGTATCCAACATCTGGAATTCACTCATGATCTAGGATCCAAATGGCTCTGGAATCTCCACATCTCTGGCTCTGCCACCTACAGTGTGTTCATGAATACACACACACACACACACACACACACACACACACACACACACATACCTTGTCTCATAGGCTCAGACCACCTCCACTCCATACCTGCAAGACTCCTTGGTAGTCACCCCACAGTCCCAGTGTCTATAATATCCTGGGGTCTCCACTGCAACTGAGGTTGTACCTTCACCAGTGGCCTCTCCTGGCCTCTCATGGTGCCAGGCTTCATCCATTTCCCGTGACTCCTTCAACTCTATGCATCCTTGGCCCCCTCTGGACTGCATCTTCTGTGTGCTGACTTCCAACAAAATACTTCCAAGGAGATTTCACCTCTATGATGTTGGCCTCTTATTAACCACAGCTGATTTTTCAGCCCCAGCTGTTCAACATCCATTGTCCCAGGAAAGTACAAAAGGTTACATTTCCAAAAATTCTTTACTCAGATATCACACAAATAGCCCAATATTCTTTGCTTCCCTCTAAAACTTCACAAGCCAGGTCTCCATCCCCTTCCATTCTCTCAGCATTCCTGTCTTCCAAGCTCCCTCAGAATAGCACATTGAGCTCTAAGCACTCAATGGATTTTTCAGTCCAAAGTTTCAAATTCTTCCATAATCCTTGCAAAAACAACATGGTCAGGTCTATCACAGCAATATCCTGTTCTTTAATACTAAATTCTGTAATCGCTCCTGGGATATAATTTCCTGGTAAAAGCAATTCCTGTAGCTTCCATTTGGCTTTCCAACCATAATAGCTCCCACGCCACAAATCAGAGAACCAAAATGGGGATTCTGCCAACCTCTAAGTTAATCTATGCCAATTATGCATTCTGGAACTGGGAAAATAACCACAGGATGAGTTCAGGGACACACTGGACCCACTGTGAGTTGGACTTCAGCCAAAATTCCACTTATTGCCTGACCTTCATAAGCTCCTACTTTAACTGGAGGGCCACCATTTTTCGTGGGTTCTCTTGGAATCAATGTCAACTCAGAACCAGTATCCAATAGGCCAGAAATTCTGTTTAATTCCTTTATCCAAAATGTACAGTTGCTCTAGTAAAAGGCCATAAATCCCTCTGAGGAAGGGTGGGAGAAAAGCTAACAGCGTAACTCTTCAGTGTTGTAGCAAGATCTTCCCTCAAGGGGACCTGGCCCTCCCTTTATTCAAGGCATTCTGTAAACTGCCTTGGAGTCTAGAAATTGATTGACAGTCTTAGAATCCATACCTGTTGCTACAATTGAATATCATCTTTCATTTGGTCTAGTGTTTTTCTGCTTATAAATATTGAACAGAAACTTAGTAGGTTTTTTATCTATTTCATTCCAGGAAACACCATAATTCTTGCAAAAAAGCAAAAGTTTCCTTCTTCCATGCCCTTTTATCTGAGCTGCCCCTAAAAGTTGCTACCAAATTTAGAGTGGATCTTCTACCTTCTAATAATCTGATCAGGAATATCCATTGGCTTGTGTTTTAGTTTATTCCAGATCCAGTCAGGTTGATAACTAAGCTTAGCTATCACATGCACTATCACTGTGCTAGAGTCAATCTGTGGTTTTAGGTCTAATAGTGTTTCCTTAAGAAGTTGGGTGCATCTGCGTTTGAAGTGTAAATGTTTATAATTGTAAAATGTTCTTTCTTTTAATGAGTATGAAATGTCCTTCCTTATCTTCTGACTAGTTTGGGATTTAAACATATTGTGTCAGATATTAGAATAGCTATGTCTGCTTGTTTGTAGATTCCATTTGCTGGCAATATTTTTTTCCATCCTTTTACCCTGAGGCGTTATTGATAGTTGATGGTGAGGTATGTTTCTTTCTTTTTTATATTTTGGATCAGATGTTTTACAAATATCACATGAATGGATTCTAGTTCAATCTACAGGTTTAAATGCATCAGCTAAAAACATATTACATATTGTAAACATGGCAGTATTTAATACAGTATCTATTCTAAAATATTTTCATGTCATGATCACATTTGATATACCTGAAATTGAATTTATACACATCAAATAATTACTATCAGTGACTACTCACTTTACAGTTGAGATCAGGGGGCTAGGGCTTGGGCTACATTTTATTATCTCAGAAATATCTTCAAAGTAAAGTTAAACCTTGACTTTGATTGGCTCTGCATATCCTTTTTTGTATCCGGATTTTTTTTTCTTTTTTGGTCTTTTCCAGACAGGGTCTCCCTGTAGCCCCATTTAAAATGAAGATTGACACAGAAAATAGCTAGGGCTCCTTTTAAAAAATCAGTTTAAGATTTGTAGGGAAAGTGTTCATTGTGAATTAAAAAAAAAAAAAACTTAATGGAAGAAGGGTTTGAGACGTGAGGTGGGAGTCTATCCGCAGGTCAGTCCTCCTTGGGCTGCAGCTGCCGCTTCCAGACCTCATTCAAGTAAACTAGTCATTTGTAATTGACGATGAAGAGAATGAAGTTCAGCACGTATGTGGTTACACAGACGATGCAAAACTCCTTCAGCACAAAGTACAGAATGTAGGCCAGGTACAAAGTGGAGGAGGTCATGAGGACAAGAGCCGCCAGTGCACTGGCTGTCATGCCAAGTAATAACTGTAGCATATAAAATATAAGTCCAAAGACACTGTTTGGTTGGTTTAATGCACCATCTTTTCCAAAAATGGAACCCAAAAGACCAAATCCTCGACCCCATTTGGAGGTCAGGGCGGCGGAGCGCTTCACCCCGGGCCCCAGGTGGCAGAGGGCCTGGTGCTCTCCTGCTCCTCGAGGTAGACGTAGACTGCATGCCCAGCCACCCGCTCCCATGGCACCGACGCTCTCAGCAGGACTTCAGGTGCCACCATCTGAGGTATGTTTCTTGCAGGCACCAAAAAGATTTGTCTTGTTTTCTAATCCAATCTGTTAGTCTGTATCTTTTTATTGGGGGATTGAGATTGTTAATATTGAGAGTTATTATTGACCAATGCTTGTTGAGTGGCTGTTGTTGGGTTGTTGGGTTTTTTTTATGCCTCTTTTGATTAACTGCTTTGGAATTGCTTATTCTTTCCCTCTTGGGTATGTTCAGTCTTCTCTTCAGACTGAAATATTCCTTCTAGTACCCCTTATAGAGCTTCCTTAATGGACATAAATGCCTTAAATCTGTTTTTATCATGGAAAGTTTCTCTTTCTCCTTTGTTTACAACTGATAGTTTTTCTAGTCATAGTAATCTGGGCTGATAACTGTATTCTTCCTTGATTTGTAAGGCATTGGTCCTGTAAGAGGGGCCCACACTAACTCCATTTTAAGTAAAGTCACCATTTTGAGCATTTAAGTATCAGTTTACAGGAACCTGCCCAACTTGGGGAAAAGGTCAGTTACTCCAGGTTTACTGGAAACTAACTCGTTGTGGGGGAGGGGAATCAGTTGCTCCAGGCGCCAAGAATAGCCAATAAAATTAAACTTGTTAAAGATAACTATTGGTATGTGAGGGCAGGTGGACTGACCCAATACTTCCTCGTTCCAGTCGGTTGTGTCTAAAGATAACTGTTGGTATGTGGGGGCGGGTGGATTGACCTAATCATGAGTTGTAACCCTGCTATTATCCAATGAGGCTAGAAGTTACCCAAACCCAGCTAAAATTCCCCTAGACCCTGTATAAAAGGCCTGTGAGCCAAGTTTTTGGGGTCAGAGCTTTTTGTTCTCCCACCCCAGCATGATTGTTTACTTTTTGCTGAAATAAAGTCTTGGTTTCCATCCTTCGGTGTGTCTGGTGTGGATTCTCTGACCCCAACAGTCCAAACTCCTCTGGTTTTCAAAGTCTTCTTTGAAAAATCATCTATTATTCTGATGGGCCTGCTGTTATATGGGGCTCTGATTTTTCTGTCTTGTAGTTTTCAGTATCTCTTCTTCATCTGGAACCTTTAGTGTTTGGACTACGACATGACATGGGGAACTTCTTTTCTGGTCCTATTTGGTATTCTATACGCCTCTTACACCTTATGGGTAACTCTTTAGATTTGGGAAATTTTCTTTTACAGTTTTGTTTATGATGTTTTCTTTGCTTTTGGCCTTGGTTTCTATTCCTTCTCCTATAAATATGATTCATAGGTTTTGTCTTTTCATAGTGTCTCAACGTTCTTGCATGTTACAGTCTTAAATTTCAGATTAAACAATTTCTTTGACTGAGAGATCCACTTTCTTTATCTTATCTTTGAGACCTGATAGGCTCTCCTCTACTTGATCACATCTATTGGTGAGACTTTCCTCTGAGCTTTTTGTTTGACTTCTCGAGTTTTCCATTTTGAGTTTCATTTTAGTTTGGCTTAAGAGATTCTATCTCTTTATTAAAACCTAATTTCATATCTAGCCCTGTTTTACTTATTTCATTCAACTGTTTCTGTTTTCACAGTCTTCGTTCAGTCTTTTATTCATATCTTCTTTGAGTTCCATGAATGTATTTATAACTGTTATTTTGAAATCATTGCCTTGTGCATCAGCCAAGTTACTTTTCTCAGGAAACATTATGATTGGAATGTCAACTTCTAGGGAGATATATTGCCTTGCATATTCATGTTGTGTTCTGTGATGGGACCTCGGCATCTGGAGTTATATTGTTGGTGGTGTTTTCTTGGTATGGATAGCTGATCTCACCTTTGTTGAGTGGGTGTTTAGATCTTTGCTATTACCCCAGCATGGTAGGTTGTCGACTAGTTGAGTGGTGCTTAGTGTTCAGCTTTGATGTTATTCTATTATTCTGGGCAGGACTCCATGGAGGTCCCAGGGTGGCACAAAAGCTGGGTGGCTATTAAGGTTGATCCTAAGTGGACTTGGTCTGGGAGTCATTACCTGTGAGTGTAGGATGGTGGGGAGGGAGAGGGAAGGCTACAGTCTGGGGAACCATCCAGTTCAGCAGCTACGCAGGCCCCAGTTAAGTTTGAGAGTGTAAAATGGGAGAGAGAGAGAGAGAGAGAGAGAGAGAGAGAGAGAGAGAGAGAGAGAAATGGCTAGGGTTTGGGAAACTCACTATGCTCTTTGGGTCTGAGAGGCCCCAGGTAGACCTGGGAGTTGAGATGACAGAGAGGGAGAGTGAGGTTTTTCTTTTAGCTAGATGATGATACAGTGTTTTAGCATTTTTCTCCCTGCCCTAATTAAAGCTGGTTCCAACTCTTCACAACCTCACTCGAAATACCATTCATGTCCCCAGATGAATACAGTTTTCCTTCTTCTTGTTTAAATGCACAGCTCACCTAGATAAAAGTTAATTAGATCATTTGTGCAGGTGGTGATGTTCAGTGAGCTTGGCATGTTTGGGAGCTGTAAGTATGTTGGCATAATTGCAGCAGAGTGAACAGGAGATGGACTGGCTCAAGGTGCGGCCAAGCAACCATGGGCCAAATCACTGAGAACTTGGTTTTACTGTGCTCTGCTTATCGTCAGAAGTGGTTGCAACAATGTCAGCCAAGGGTCCCCATTTCCACAATATGGACAAGCATGGAAATGGAATAAGGGCGAAGAATTAGAAAACAGCAGGCTACCAGTATGTAGGCACTTGTGGTTAGTTTGTTCATCTTTCTATATGTGATGAGAATGCATTGAAGAATGAAGGAACAGTCCATAGGGAAAAGAAGAAAGCAGCTTAGATGGGGAGCTAGCAAGAGAGCTGGTGAGGACATACGTGGAGGACATTTGGAGGACATATTTGATAAGTGCATTGTATTTTAAGAGTTTTTTTATACAGATGACTATAATTTAACTTAATCAATGTAACAACCATCCCCAGAAACATGAGGTAATCTTTATAATTTGCATGAATTAACTGAAGGTCAGAACCTGTCTAGGATCACAGAGCAGCTAAACTCTAATTTGAATCCACCTGTCACCAAGCCTTGCTCCTCCTCTGCAGTTTACCAAGTGGAATCCAGAGCAGATATGCTGGAAAATAAGCCAGTGCTGCTTCACATTAAAATGAACAAAACAGGAAATTTGTGATAATTCTTATTCCCTTTAAGAAATATAACAGATTTGGATTAATAAGTTTATGTCAATGAAAAAAGACATCAAGAATTGGCGTAAAATAATTGGTTGACTAAAATTTATAAAAACTCACATACTCTGAAAAGAGAAATAATTTTATTTAGCAAGCCAAAAGCCATACAAATATTTGGAAAAATGCATTTATAAATGTGAAAGTAATCTTTAAAATATGAAATGAAATTTTGAGAGATAAAAATTAGCTTTAAAGTTTACTCCAGTAGAGAGAAAAATATTTATTTATTTATTTATTTATTTAGTATCTGTACATTTCATACAATGGTTTCCATTAAAACCCAGTCCTCTCCATGTCTCAACCCCCCATTAGAACTCATGCATCACAACATCCAAGCTAAGCCCTATCCAGTCAACCTCCCAAACCCAGATGTCCTTCTGTGCAAATAGATCCAGTGGAGTCTAGTCAGCACATCTAGAAATCCTAGTTAAGTCATATTCTTCTTCATCTAATAGTATAAAAACAATTCTTAAGAAATCTGCTAAGAACACAGAACCTGAGCACTTAACTCATAGAAATTGCCACATGATTGTATATAATTATATTAAAGATATTCACAATAGTACTTTTATAATATCAAAAGTATCAACAGCATTTTCTCTAGTTTTCAACAATATGAGATTAAGCATTTTATATGCCTTTCCTCCATATGGAATATTACACAGCCTTTAGAAAGTATGTATTCAAGTCTGTTGAACTCTATGGGGAAATGGTTGTGTGATGATACTAGGTTTTGTTTGCTTGTTTGCTTGCTTTTGGTATTTTGAGACAGGGTTTCCCTGTAGCCCCAGCTGGCCCAGAACTTGCTATGTAGACCAGGCTGGCCTCGATCTCAAAAGAGCCATCTGCCTTTATTTCCCAAGTGCTGAGATTAAAAGTGTGCCTGATATGGTGGCATTATTTTTTCAATGCAGAACCTCGTTCTGCTATCATAGGCTGAGAGTAGAGTACTTGTCCAGCATGTGGAGGCCTGTTACTCAATCCCAGCACTGTGGGTGGAGGAAGAGGGAGAATATGTAGAAAAAGATAGAACCCTTAATATAAAGTAAGATCTTTATTTTGTAAAGATATAAATACATACACAGAAAACATCAGACACAAAGAAATAGAATGAATGAAGAAGAAATGGAAAGAGAAGGAGAAAACAATAAATACAGTGAAATACAATAAAACAAAACATCTGGGTCTGGGTAGCTGGCTCGGTGATTAAGAGCACTGATTGCTTTTGCAAAGGACCCAGGGTTAGTTCCCAGCACCCACATGGTGGCTAACAACCATCCATAATTCCAATTCCAGGGGTTCCTCTTCTGACCTCTGTAGGCATTGCACAACATGGGTGCACTTACATACATGTAGACAATACACTCATATACATAAAATAAAAGTAATGAAATAAAAAATGAGACATATACTTTGTAGGAGTTAAATATGTTTTGTAGCATTTTTATCTATAAATAGTGTTAAATTCATAATGGTTGTATTAGTCAGGGTTCTCTAAAGAAACAGAAGCAACAGGACGAATATATAGCTATATACAATTTATTGATTTGCTCATGTGACAGAGCTCAAGTAGTCCAATAGTAGCTGTGCCGCACTGATGAGGCTGAGAATCCAGGGAACTGCTCAGTCCACAAGGCTCGATGTCTCAGCAGTCCCAATCTGGTGCTGAAGACCCGATGGATTCCAGGAGATCTGCCGGTCTCAGTACACGCTGGGATCCATAGGGTTGATCACAACAGTAAGACAAACTCACCACTGAGAGAGAGGCAAGCTGCAGGAAAAAAGGGACCAGCTCCCTCTGCCATGGCCTTTTATACTGCCTGCCAGCAGAAGGTAACGCCCACTTTTGGGGTGGGCCATCCAGGTTGAGGTAGTCCAATCCGAAGATCCTTTTTCTCTTATTTGTTCCTTAGTCCAGTCAAGTTGACACCCAGGATTAACCATCACAATGGTAAAAACACATAAGTAGTATATTTAAGGCAATGGTAAGAAGGAGGCTATCGCATAACTGTTGAGAAAATGAGTCGGCACTACCACAGACTTACATAGGTTTGAGCTAAATGTATTCATTCTTACCTCTTCACACTCCCACATGGGAGTGCCTGTGCTGCACGTATGTCCAGATGGAAGAAGTTGCTACCTTCTAGAAGACAGGCCTGAACACGTCTCTCCATGGTCCTGGTTGCTTACAACTGTTATCAATCTGCAAGTCTGTATATTTTCATCTCAGCTCAGTTTCTCCCTCTTGGTTTATAACTGTGGTATCATCCGAAATGAATAGTCAGATGTACATCACAGAATTCTTCTCTGGATTTTCCAACTATTCAACAGACAGAGCTTCTTCTTGGCCATTTACCTGACATCTCTCATGGGGAACACACTCGTAATGATGGCCACCAGAGTCAGCCCTGCTCTCCACATTCCATGTGTTATTTTCTGAGCAATTTTACTTTCTTAGACATCTGCTTATTCCCCATAAATGACCTAGTCTGCATAGAATACTCCACATACATAGGGCTTTCTTCCACCTTCCAAAGTAATACTGAGAGCTACTAAATGTACCATATGCCTTACCTGAGGGGATATCAGGTTTTAGTTAACTATGCATCACTCCCTTAAGAGTCCTTTATCCCTATAACCTTAAAAGCTTTATATGTGATCAGAGATCTCCCAAGACCAACTAGTAGGTAGGAGCTGGGTGCTTCAGCAAGTCGGAGTGTTGTTTGATTTAATCTAGTTAATCTAGTTGTCTTTGACTTAATTGCCTTTTGTGGCTCTGGGGGAGGAGTTATCCTCCCAGCTGGTATAAAAGGTGGGGTTGTGAGAGTCTTGAGATCAGAGATCTCCCAGGACCACCTGAAGCACAGGTAACAGAGTGCAGGCTAAAGAGCACCCCCCTCCCCGCCAACTGGGATTATGAAGGCATCTGAAGGAGGCAAGCAAAGCAAGACTTCAATACAGTGAAGAGGCATTTGGGACTCACATTGGAATATAGGCAAGGAGAAGCTCATATGCCAGGAACACAAAGAAGAGACAACATGGGAAAGGTGCAGGATAATCCTGCACCAAGCTCTACCAACTCTGTGGAAGATTCCTACAGTGGGATCCCCCTGGGCATGGCCAAGGACACAGATATTAGAAGTACAATTGTGAACATATTTAAAGAAGTCCAAGACTATAAAGAGCAAATCAAAGAATTAAGAGAGGAGAATAAATGATGTATGAAATATACAAAGCATCAATAAAAAAATGAAATTCTAAAAAATAATAATAAAAAAAAGAAAGGAGAATGAACAACTCAGGAAGGCCCTAGAGAGAGAGAATGACAAACTCTGGAAGGAAGTGGAAACACTGAAAAGATCCCATGCTGAAAAAGACAAGGAAACCAACCAGCAAAGCAAAGAGCTACAGGAAGAGATTGAGAAGCTCCAAAAGGAAGTAGAAATAATAAAGAAATCAGAAAAGGAAATGAAAAAGGAAATCAAACACTCATCCAATCAAGAGGAAAGGAATGGAAAAAGCCTCAGAAGTAGAATGGAGGAAGCAGAACAAAGATATCGGGCCTGGAAGATAACACAGAACAACTAAAAACCTCAAGTAAAGACTATGAAAAATTTTAAAAACACACAAGAGTGGAACAACCAGGAATTGTGGGACACTATGAAAAGATAAAACCTCGGAGCTGGAGAGATGGCCTAGCAGTTAAGAGCGCCGACTGCTCTTACAGAGGACCCGAGTTCGATCCCCAGCACCCATATGGCGGCCGAGAACCGTCTGAAACTCTCTCTCCAGGAGAACTCCAGTTCCAGGGGAATCCGACACCCTCTTCTGACCTCCGCTGCATTGCACGACACGGGTGCACAAACCTGCATGCAGACAGTACATTCATACACACACAGAAATAAATAAAAATTAAAAAAAAAAGAAAAGAAAAGATCAAACCTCTGCATCATAGGGATAGAGGAAGGAGAAGAATCCCAAGAGAATGGTATTGATCAGATCTTCAACAGAATAATAAATGAAAATTTCCCCAAACTAAAAAAAGACAAACCCATACAAATACAAGAAGCACATAGAACTCCAAACAGACAAGATCAGAAAAGAAACTTTCCACGCCACATCATAGTTAAAATGCTAGACGCCCAAACA
>VZQC01003872.1:871262-968645 GCA_009823505.1 Rhizomys pruinosus
AATTTTTCATCCTTTCACTTTCAGATGTGGTGCCGGTTCATGTCGAAGTAAAGATAACGAACCCAAGAAAAAAGGATGATGTTTGACTTGTGAGAAGCATATCGGATGGGTTATGCTCCTGTGGTTTCCGTATGGCCCGCCCAATCTCGGCCTGTACTATGGCATTCTATTTGATTGGAGATTTGAGTCAGTTAGATATTTGAAGCTATTGACTAAGCTAGGTAGTGTCGCCCTCGCCTTGGCATTGCCTTTTGCCTTAATTAATCCATGTTGCTGTTTTTCGGTTTAGGTTTCTACTTCTGCAAGTTTTATGCTTTTTTGATGTTCACCTACGCCTCTATCCTAGGGTGCACTGGGGGTATGGTTGCTCCTTATCTTCTGATCCTTGATATTGGCTTCAAGTATTCTTGAATGGTTGGTTTGTTATGCCTGACAGTAATTTTTCAATCTTCGCTTCTATCGCACTGGAAGGTTTTTCTCTCTCCTTAAACCTATAATCAAGCATTTTTTAACTAAGTATAGCGGTAACCTGGGTTGGCATCTCATTGTCGCTTTAAAACAAAAGCTGGGAATGGCTTTGGCTCCAACGTATCTTGAGCTTGGCTTTCATAGTTTGCATAGAAAGTCAGCTGTAATTTGTTGTAGTTTCCCCTTATTAGGTCACTTGTTGTTTTTCCTCTTGTTGCTTTAAGGATTCTTTGTCGTTTGTTGTCAAACAACAACAACAACAACAGAAAAGACTGCATCAAAGAACTGACTGAAACAGTGAACTTCTGCTCAAAGCAGTCAACTTCCACATGGAGAATACTGAGAAAGACTGAGAAAGATATGAAAAGCATGTTTGGCAGAATGCATGAGCTCTGGTGGAGTCGGGGGTAGGGTGGGGAACACGGGTCTAGATTTGATAATCTTGTACAAAATATATATTTTTAAAAAGCCATATACCTACAACTCTTATTTTTTCTAGTCTTTACATCTCTCTCCTGAACTTAAAGAAAAAAAAAAGGAACTTGTGCTCCTTTTTAAATTTTTTGAAAATATATTTGTCTTTATTTTATGCATGTGAGTGTTTTGTCAAAATGTACTGGAGTTATAGGGGAGATCTTAGCCACCATGAGAGTGCTGGGAACCAAACGCAGGTCCTCTATAAGAACAACCAGTGTTCCTAACTGGTGGGCCATCTCTCCAGGCCTGGTGTATTCTTGATATCTTCTTTTAAATGTCTAAAAAGCTTCGAATACTATTTTCAAAATGAAGCTATTGATTCCTCCTGTCATCTATGTGATCCTGTATTCATCATCCACTAGTTTCTGGGTCACCTTTATCATTCAATCTATAAGCAAACTTAGTATATCTGAAAACTCTTATTTACCCTCCCACAAGCCTGGGTAGCTTGTGGGAGGATAAATGAGAGTAAGTAGTCTTTACCTCGATTTCCACAATATTCTCCTACTGATTTTTGTGGTCCTACTCTTTTGTCATTGCAATTCAATTTCTACAGTATAATCAAAATGAAGATGTTGGTGGGAATGCTGAAAGCAATTTCTCCATAATCTGGAACTATAAAAGATGTCCACATTAGCCAGCCTTGTTCCATAGAGTATTCAAAATTTTAGCCAAAACAATTAGGCAAATTAAAGAAATAAAATATCTAAAAATGAGAAGAGAAGAAAACAAATAATCCCTGTTTCCAGATACTTTGATAATTTCAGATGTATGATCATATTATCTGAAATAAATTATCATATATCCTGAAAAACTCAAAACTCCACCAAAGACTACTGGAGCCTAAAAATATATTGAATAACATGGCAGGATAAATAACAGCTAAAAATAAATTAAAAGACACGGGAATAAAATTAACCAAGATAGCGAAAGAACACTAAGTGAAAATGACAAAATACCAGTGAAAGGAAGTGAAGGAGACCGCAAAAAATGGCACGACTTCCTATGTTCATGGTTGGGAAGAATTAAGCTGTTCAAATGTCCACATTATCCAACAAGTTTACAGATTCAATGTAATTTTCGCCACATCAGCAATGACTTAAAACTAGAAAAACAATTCTAGTCACATGGAAGCACAAAAGACCCTGACTAGCCAAAGAAAGCTTGGATAAAAGAACAAAGCTAGGGGCTGGAGAGATGGCCCTGTGATTATTGCCCCTTTTCCACAACATTGCCTGAGCTTGGAGTGGGTGATATGGATATGCCCAGTATGCCTGAGTGCTCAGAAGTCACTTATTCTCAGGACTTTGTTCAGATATGAGTCTATTAACTGATGCCCACTGCAGAGAGAATGTCCAGTGACCAAGACTGAGAGCAGCACTAATATAGGGACATAAACATAAAGACTTAGAAGATAGTTTGACAACACCTCCGTTTAGCAAAATGATTGCCGTAGGGTCTTACCTAGGGGCTAGGACCTCCTCAGACATGGGGTTTGTGGCAAATTTACAGTATCGAGTGTGAATTTCCCCTTGTGGAGCCGGCCTCAAACCCAAGCTGAAAGCAGTTGGTTACTCCTGTAATACCTTCCAACCTGATATCTCTATGACTTACAACCAAACTGTACAGTACCTTCAGCAATAGGGTCTTTACCATTCAGTTCTGCTGGGCAACCAAGAACAAGTGCAAGAGTCCGTATTGTCTGAAGACCTCTAGAGCCTCCCTGAGCAACAACACCCAGGCAGGTATTCCACACTTGGCACTGGTATTCTCATTTAATAACTGATCACTTCTGAGAGCAGCATTATCCATCCACGAAGGACACCAGCATTCATAGTCTTTTTCATTACATTTTTAATTATGCTACAAAGTAGTAGTATTCTTTACATTTTAATTAGCTTGCAAAATATCGCCCNACTTTTCAATTTTGTAAACCACTCTTCTCTTCTTGTTCTGAAGGTTCTCAAAAAAAAAAGGTCCACTTGGATTCTCACCAATCTCGGGGGGGGGGTGAATATGCCTGACCTAGCCCGCACAAAGGTACAGAGCACTGGCCCGACCCTCTGCCCTGGCGCAAAAGAAAGACATAGGGCGGTCCCGCCCAGAGACATGACCCCCTAGCGGCCCCGGCCCCAGAACAAGCCCACCTGCAAAGCTGCTTGCCCAAGTGGCTTCCTGGCAGCCCACACAAAGGTGCAGAGCACTGGCCCGACCCTCTGGCCCGACCCTCTGCCCTGGCGCAAAAGGACTTAGATTTTCATGTTATTTCTGCTTTGTATATGGGACTTGCATGTGAGTTAGATTGTTGGTTGAGCCTTCCTGCCACATGTGCATTGAGTGAAGGTTTGGATCATGGCTTGGTGTTCTGTCAGCCTACTGATGCATTCACTTTTCCTGAGACAATGTAAACAGATGTCTATTATCCCATATTGGCATCAGTAACAGACCAAAATGCAATTTCACTGTCTTCTAATGAGTTCATGGGGTTTTCTTACAGAATCACACCACAACAGCTACATCACCACCAAATCCCACCCATCATGCCTGGAGGCCTCATGAAAGCTGCATCATGGAGTTCCTCTTTCAATTAACCTTCCATTTCCTGTATAGTATAGTATCTCCAAAGGTCCCTTGCAGGTGGAGGGAGCAATAGCTTGAATCCCAGGTAAGGGTCTAATGACCCTCCTCCCCTCCGTGTACCAGGGAGTGTCAATAGCTCCATTTCCACTGCCATAGACCTGGTCCCTCTGTATGGTTCTACTTTAGTTTCCATGGCTACTGAGGCAAGTTAATCCCTATGCCAAGATGGTGTTATGATATGACCAGAGGACAATACACTGTATACATACAGTGCTCGATTCCTTTCCTCCAACTCTGACATTCTTTCTGTCCCTTTCCCCCACAATTTCTCTGGACCTTGGAAAGGTGATATGTTCCTTAGCCTTCTTTGACTACTAGGCAGCCTGAGCATCCATGTCACCTCAACAGTCACTTGTTTTCAGCAGTTGAATCTGTTCTGAGTCTCTCCAGTAGCAACCACAGTCCATTATTAAGTTTTCCTCCACGACCCAGGGAAACAGCAGCAGAACTCGCTGGGTGAAAGCACCAAAGGTTTAGAAGGTTATTTGACAGGCACACCACATCCATTTAACAAAACAACAGCAGTTGCTTCCCCACTGGGGCCTGTGACCTTCCTGCCACAGGTTTTTATCTGAGTTTACAGTACCAGATGTGAGCTCCCTCCCACAGAGCAGACCTCAAATCCGATCAGAAAGTTGCTGAATGTAGGAAAATAGTTGGTGCTGCTGTCGCACAAGCGGGCACACCTTGCCTGGTGTGCTGACAGTGAAGAAGGCAGGCAGGGTCCACAGCTAAGTAAACTGTTGGTGATAATTCTCCCGCAGCAGCCTGTGTTGCACCTTTCAGCACTGTGAAAGCTAGGCAGCAGGGAGAGAACACTTACAGTTCAGTCTCAGATGGTTTCTCTATGTCCTGCAACCAAAGCATGCAGTGTATTCAGCAATAGGTTCTTACAACTTCATTCTGGCATGTAACCAACGGCAGTGACAATGACCTAGGACATTCTGGGTGCCTGTGGTACCTGCCTCCCTGACCAAGAATTCATAGGCAGATAACCCATCTCTGGCACTGGGATTTTCATTTAACAATTCTATAGCTTTTAGGTGGTACTTTTTCTCACACATCTAGGATACGTAAAAAAAAAAAAAAAACTCATATTTTTTTTACTGTTTTTTTTTCTGGATGCTTTTACAAATCTGTAAGATGCTGACAGGTAAACATTAAAGCACCTACATGATAAAACCCTTTTTACACAGAGTGGGCAANTATTTATCATATTATTATCCATCCCCCACGGAAGGATGACACCCAGCATTCACTAGTCTTTTTTTTCATTACATTTTTAATTATGCTACAAAGTAGTAGTATTCTTTACATTTTAATTAGCTTGCAAAAATATCGCCCAATCCGCCTTTACAACCCTTCCCACCCCGGCACCCCCCCCCCACTATTTTCGTGTTCCATTTCTTCTGGCTCCTTTCCCACTTCAGGCTTCTTCTCCTCTTCTCATGACCCCTTTCTAGTTTTCTAGCTTCTACAAACACTAAAATTTTGAAACTAAGGCTACAGGGATGGCTCAGCAGTTAAGAGCACTGGCTGCTATTGCAAAAGACCCAGGTTTGATTCCTATCACCTAACCTGGCAACTAACCACCATCTGTAACTCCAATTTCAGGGTACCCAATGCCCTCTTCTGACCTCGGCAGGCATTACATGACATGGTGCACCTACCTTCATGCAGGCAATACACTCATATATATAAAGTAAAAATAATAAAATACTTTTAAAAATTTGAAACTAATATCAACATTCAAGAACACGTAGTATTTTCTTCTGGGCCTGGGTTTCTTCACTCAGTATATTTTCCAGCTCTACCAACTTTCCTTACTTACATTTTCATTACAGTTGAATCAAATTCCACTGCATATATGTCATATTTTCATTATCCATCCATCAGTTGATGTACATCAAACCTGATGTTATTCCCTTATTATTATGAATAGAACATGGATGTGCACATATTCTATTGGTAAGATATACAGTCCACTGGGCATATGTCCAGGAATAGTATAGCTAGGATCACATGGTAGCTCTATTTTTAGCTTTTAGACAAGCTTCTATACTGATTTTCATGGTGGGTCTACCAGTTCACACTCCATCAATGATGAATAAGGGTTCCTCTTTCTCCACATCTTCAGCAGCATTTGTTGTCATTTGTTTTCTTAATGATCACCATTCTGACAGGGGTGAGATGGAATCTGAAAGTAATTTTAATTTGCATTTTCCTGGTGGCTAAGGATAGTGAACACTTTAAAAAGTGCTTGTTAACCATTTGTATTCCTTCTTTTGAGAACCTTCTGCTCTGTTTCAAATCCATTGCTTAATTGAGTTGTTTGGTTTCTTGATGTTTAGGGGTTGTTTTTAGTTATTTGTGTAATCTAGTTAGTAAACCTTTGTTATATGTATAGCTGAAAAAGATTTTCTCCCATTCCGTAGGCTGCATCATCACTTGATGGTCACCTTGCTGTACAGAAGTCATATGTCATGAGTTCTTGTTTGTGGATTGTTATTCTTATTGCCTGTGTGACCAGAGTCCTATTCAGAAGCCCTTTTCCTATGTCTATATTTGAGGTGTTCTCTCCATTTCTTCCTCCAGAAGTTTCAGACTTTCAGGTCTTATGTTGATGTCCTTGGTCTATTTGTGCAGGGAAGAGATAGGAATCTCGTTTTGTTCTTCTACATGTAGAAATTTAGTTTCTCCCATCCCCATTTGTTGAAGAGGCTGTCTTCTCCAATATATGGTTTTGGTATCTTTTGCAAGAAACCAGGTGGCTATAGTTGTGTAGAGTTATATCTGAGTCCTCTTTTATTCTCTTGATCGCATGTCTGTTTTTTATTCATTATCATTTTCTTGGATTTTTTGTGTTGTTTTTTTAAAAACAGGGTCTCCTTAGCTCAGCGGCTCGCAACTCTCTGTTTTAGTCTAGGCTGGCCTTGAACCTAGAGATCCACTTGCCTCTGCCTTCCATTTCTATTTTTCATTCCCAGAGCTCTGCCGCCTAACTGAAATCCAAGTTTATGGAGGCATCTCCAGGCTTAATATTTTCACTCCAGATTGCTTTAGATATCATGTGGTTTTTGGGTTTTATTAGGAATTTTAAGATGGTCTTTTATATTTCTTTGAGGAATGGCCCAGAATTTTTACTTGGATTGCGTTGAATTCACAGATTGCCTTTGGATGGCCGTTTTCACAGTATTAATTCTTCTGATCCATGAGCATGAGAGAGAGAGGTCTTTCCAACTTTGAGGATCTTCTTCAAGTTCTTCAGTGTTCTCATGTTTTCATTGTAGAGGTTTTTTTTTTTTAATTTTTAAAAAAAGGCTTGACTTGATCCCCTACTGTGAGAAACTGTTTCTATGATCTTTTTTTAAATTTTACTTATTTTTATTGTCTATAATGTTTTTGCCTGAATGTTTGTAAGTACACCCATACATGCAGCAGTGTCCACAGGGCCAGAAGAGGGTGTCAGATCCTTTGACACTGGAGTTGAGGATGGATGTTAGCTGTAATGTGGATGCTGAGGACTGAGCCTAGGTCCTCCGGAAAAGAAGCGAGTGCTCTTATCCATCGAGCCATCTCTCCAGGCTTTGCTTCTTGGATCCCTTTTTCAGTGTATTTTTCTTGGTATCCAGGAAGGCTACTGATTTTTGCAAGTTCCTTTTGTAGTCTGCCACTTTNAAAAAAAAAAAAAACTCATATTTTTTTTACTGTTTTTTTTTCTGGATGCTTTTACAAATCTGTAAGATGCTGACAGGTAAACATTAAAGCACCTACATGATAAAACCCTTTTTACACAGAGTGGGCAAGATCTGCAAAGGCTCACCACAGTCATTTGATCTCTGGAGTCAGCAGCTAAGAGGACTGTGCTGGTTAGTTTTTTGTCAACTTGACACAAACTATAGTTATTTGGGTGATGGAACTGCCAGGAGGAATGTCCTCCATCAGACTGGCTTGTGGCCATGTCTCTGGGCCATTTTCTTAATTGTTAGTTAGTTGATGTGGAAGGGCCCAGTCCACTGTGGGTGCCATCCCTGGGAAGGTAGGTCTGGGCTACATATGAAAAGTAGCTGGGCAAACCAGGGCAATCCAGTAAGCAGAGCTCCTCCGTGGTCTCTGCTTCAGTTCCTACCACTAGGTTCCCACCTCAAGTTCCTGCCTTTGCGTCTCACCATGGTGGACTGAAACCAGTATGCCAAATAAACACTTTTCTCCACAAGTTGGTTTTGGCCTGTTTTATCATAGCAATATAAGACAGAGGCACAGTAATATGTTAGCAAGGTCCAGTGCAGCATGAAAGGAATCTAAACATGTATAAAGTTTTCCCTCCCAGGAGCAGTGTTAAGGGAGTGAAGAGAGCATTTAAGCTTTTGCAGAAAACTAGAGTTTGGTTCCCAGCACCTAGGTTGGGTGGCTCACAACCACCTATACCTCAACTTCCATGGACTGGCTTGTGAGGCTGTGGGACATGGGGATGGATGGGACCGGCGAGAATGCTATGGAACTCAGGGCAGGAACCTAGAGGCAGGAGCTGAAGCACAGGCCATGGAGGAATGCTGCTTACCAGCTTCTTCCTCTGGCCCATGCTCAGCCTGCTTTTTAAAAAAAATTTTAAGTTTATTTTAATATGTGTATGAATGTACTGTCTGCATGTAGGTTTGTGCACCCATGTCATGCAATGTTGTAGAAGTCAGAAGAGGGCATTGGACTCCCCTGGAACTGGAGTTAAAGATGGTTTTCAGCCACCATGTGGGTGTTGGGGATTGAACTCAGGTCCTCTGCAAGAGCAGTTGGCACTCTTAACCGCTAGGCCATCTCTCCAGCCCCTCAGCCTGATTCCTTATACAATACAGAACAACCTGCCCAGGGGTGGCACTGCCCGCAGTGGCTGGACCCTCCCACATAACTCAACAATCAAGAAAATATCCCACAGACATGGCCATAGGCTGGTCCAATGGAGGCAATTCCCTAATTGAGGCTCCTTCAACCCAGGTGTACCAAGTTGACACTAAATATCCAGCACACCACTCCTTGGTATATACCCAAAGGACTCTGTATCTTACTGCAGAGATAACCTGCTCATCCATGTTCATTATACTTCCCTATTCACAGAGCAAGGAAGTGGAAAAAACCTAGATGTCCATTAATTGATTAAGGAATAATAAAAGTAAGGTAAATTTACACAGTGGAATATTATTCATCTGTTAAGAAAATGTAATTATAAAATTCACAGGTAAATAGATGGAACTGGAAACAGTCATCCCGAGTAGACTTATCTAGACCAAAAAACATATATATTACATTTTTTTCTCTCATAAGCAGATGTGAGTTTTTAATCAGTGTGTTTCAGTAAAAAAAAAAATCTTTAGAGATAAGGAAACTAATAAGGTGCCATGGAAGAAGGAACCAGGGAAAGCAGTCCTTCAACATGGTGAAGAGGCCTTTGAGATTTGCATCGGAATACAGGCAAAAGGAAACCCACATGCCAAGAGCACAAAGAAAAAACAATATGGGAAAGGCGCAGAATAATTTCATACTAAAGTCTATGGAACCTACAGAGGATTCCCACAATGGGACCTCCCTGGAAGTAGCCCAGGACACAGATCTTAAACAATCACAGATATATTCAAAGAAATCATAGAACTAAGGGGAGAGAATGAAAAACTCAGAAAACACTTAGAAGGAAAGAATAACAAACTTCTGAAAGAACTATAAGGAGAAAATGACAAATTCCAGAAAGACCTAGAGGGAGAAAATGGCAAACTCCAGAAGGAAATGGAAACACTGAAAAGATCCCATGCTGAAATGAAAAAGGAAACCAGGACTTCAGTGCACAAAGCTTAGGTGGGGGATTTCCCAGGACCACCTAAAGCACAGGTAGGAGCTGGGCGCTTTAGCCAGGCAGATTGTTTAGTTTGATTCAATCGTCTTGTATGGCTGTGGGGGTGGAGTCATCCTGCTAGCTGGTATAAAAGGTAGGCCTGTTGCCACTATGAGACTTGGGTGCACAGAGCTTAGATTGTGGATTTCCCAGGACCACCTGAAGCACAGAGTACTGGAGCATGGGATAAACAGGCATACCCCCCCAACAACTGGAATTGCCAAAGGAGTGTCCAAGTGGATTTTTTGGAGAACCTTCAGAACAGAAAGGGAAGAGTGAGTTAGACTTCCAATAGAAAGCCTAAAACTTAGACAAGTCAACACTCCATAAGCAAGGAGAAAAACAAATCAGTCAATCAATCAATCAATCAATCAAACAAACAAACAACAAAAGCATCTGAAGGAGGCAAGCAAAGCAAGCTTTCAACACAGTGAAGAGGCATTTGGGATTTGCACTGGAATACAGGCAAGGAGAAACCCACATGCCAGGGACATGAAGAAGGGACAACATGGAAAAGGTGCAGGATAATTCCACACCAAGCTCTACCAAGCCTGTGGGAGATTCCTACAGTGGGATCCAACTGGGGATGGCCCAGGACACAGATCTTAGAAGAACAATTGTGAACATACTGAAAGAAATCAAAGACTATAAAGAACAAGTCAGAGAACTAAGGAGAGAGAATGAAAAACTCAAGAAGGACCTAGAGAGAGAGAATGACAAATTCTGGAAGGAAGTAGAAACACTGAAAAGATCCCATGTTGAAAAAGAAAAGGAAACCAACCAGCAAGGCAAAGAGCTATAGGAAGAGACTGAGAAGCTCCAAAAGGAAGTGGAAATACTAAAGAATCAGAAGATTAAATGAAAAAGGAAATCAAACGTTCATCCAATCAAGAGGAAAGGAATGGAAAAAGCCTCAGAAGTAGAATGGAGGAAGCAGAACAAAGAATATCAGACCTGGAAGATAAGACAGAACAACCAAAAACCTCAATTAAAGATTATGAAAAATTTAAAAATATACAAAAGTGGAACAACCAGGAACTGTGGGACACTATGAAAAGATCAAACCTTCACATCATAGGAATGGAGGAAGGAGAATGGTATTGATCAGATCTTCAACAGAATAATAGATGAAAATTTCCCCAAACTAAAAAAAGACAAACCAATACAAATACAAGAAGCACACAGNTATTTATCATATTATTATCCATCCCCCACGGAAGGATGACACCCAGCATTCACTAGTCTTTTTTTTCATTACATTTTTAATTATGCTACAAAGTAGTAGTATTCTTTACATTTTAATTAGCTTGCAAAAATATCGCCCAATCCGCCTTTACAACCTTCCCACCCGGCAACCCCCCCCTCCCCCCACTATTTTTCGTGTTCAATTTTCTCCTGGCTTCTTTCCCACTTCAGGCTTCTTCTCCTCTTCTCATGACCCCTTTCTAGTTTTCTAGCTTCTACAAACACTAAAATTTTGAAACTAAGGTTAAGGGAGGCTCAGCAGTTTAGAGCACTGGGTGCTATTGCAGAAAAAGAACCCCGGTTTGATTCCTAGCACACAAAAACCTGGCCAAACTAACCACCATCTGTAACTCCAATTTAGGGTACCCAATGCCCTCTTCTGACCTCGGGCAGGCATTACATGACATGGTGCACATACCTTCAGCAGGCAATACACTCATATATATAAAGTAAAAATAAATTAACATACTTTTAAAAATTTGAAACTAATATCAACATTCAAGAACACGTAGTATTTTCTTCTGGGCCTGGGTTTCTTCACTCAGTATTTTCCAGGGCTTTACACCTTTCCTAACTTACATTTTCATTACAGTTGAATCAAATTCCACTGCATATATGTCATATTTTTCATTATCCACTCCATCAGTTGATGTACATCAAACCTGATGTTATTCCCTTATTATTCGATGAACATGGATGTGCACATATTCTATTGGTAAGATATACAGTCCACTGGGCATATGTCCAGGAATAGTATAGCTAGGATCACATGGTAGCTCTATTTTTAGCTTTTAGACAAGCTTCTATACTGATTTTCATGGTGGGTCTACCAGTTCACACTCCATCAATGATGAATAACGGGTTCCTCTTTCTCCACCTCTTCGCAGCATTTGTTTGTCATTTGTTTTCCTAATGACACATTCTGACAGGGGTTGAGATGGGGTGAGATGGAATCTGAAAGTAGTTTTAATTTGCATTTTCCTGGGGCTAAGGATAGTGAACACTTTAAAAAGTGCTTGTTAACCATTTGTATTCCTTCTTTTGAGAACCTTCTGCTCTGTTTCAAATCCATTGCTTAATTGAGTTGTTTGGTTTCTTGCTCCTGCTGTTCGGGGTTGTTTTTAGTTATTTGTGTAATCTAGTTAGTAAACCTTTGTTATATGTATAGCTGAAAAAGATTTTCTCCCATTCCGTAGGCTGCATCATCACCTGATGGTCACCTTGCTGTACAGAAGTCATATGTCATGAGTTCTTGTTTGTGGATTGTTATTCTTATTGCCTGTGTGACCAGAGTCCTATTCAGAAGCCCTTTTCCTATGTCTATATTGAGGTTGTTCTCTCCCATTTTCTTTCCTCCATGACGTTTCAGGACTTTCGGTCTTATGTTGATGTCCTTGGTCTATTTGTTCAGGCAGAGGGGAAAGATAGGAATCCGTTTTGTTCTTCTACATGTAGAAATTTAGTTTCTCCCATCCCCATTTGTTGAAGAGGCTGTCTTCTCCAATATATGGTTTTGGTATCTTTTGCAAGAAACCAGGTGGCTATAGTTGTGTAGAGTTATATCTGAGTCCTCTTTTATTCTCTTGATCGCATGTCTGTTTTTTATTCATTATCATTTTCTTGGATTTTTTGTGTTGTTTTTTTAAAAACAGGGTCTCCTTAGCTCAGCGGCTCGCAACTCTCTGTTTTAGTCTAGGCTGGCCTTGAACCTAGAGATCCACTTGCCTCTGCCTTCCATTTCTATTTTTCATTACCAGAGCTCTGCCGCCTAACTGAAATCCAAGTTTATGGAGGCATCTCCAGGCTTAATATTTTCACTCCAGATTGCTTTAGATATCATGTTGTTTTTGGGTTTATATGGAATTTTAAGATGGTCTTTTATATTTCTTTGAGGAATGGCCCAGAATTTTTACTTGGATTGCGTTGAATTCACAGATTGCCTTTGGATGGCCGTTTTCACAGTATTAATTCTTCTGATCCATGAGCATGAGAGAGAGAGGTCTTTCCAACTTTGAGGATCTTCTTCAAGTTCTTCAGTGTTCTCATGTTTTCATTGTAGAGGTTTTTTTTTTTTAATTTTTAAAAAAAGGCTTGACTTGATCCCCTACTGTGAGATGTGAGAACTGTTTCTATGATTTCTTTTTTGTAAAATTTTACTTATTTTTATGTCTATAACTGTTTTGCCTGAATGTGTGTAAGTACACCACATGCATGCAGTGCCCACAGAGGCCAGAAGAGGGTGTCAGATCCCTTGAAGCTGGAGTTGAGGATGGATGTTAGCTGTAATGTGGATGCTGAGGACTGAGCCTAGGTCCTCTGGAAAAGCAGCGAGTGCTCTTATCCATCGAGCCATCTCTCCAGGCTTTGCTTCTTGGATCCCTTTTTCAGTGTATTTTTCTTTGGTATACAGGAAGGCTACTGATTTTTGCAAGTTCCTTTTGTAGTCTGCCACTTTGCTGAAAGTGTTTATGCATTCTAGGAATTTTCTGGTGGAGTCTTCAAGGTCTCTCATGTATAGAATCCTATCATCTGCAAATAAGAATATTTTTATTTCTTCCTTTCTTATTTGTATGCCTTTTATTTTCTTCTCTTATTGCTATAATCAAGACTTCAGTACAGAGATTAGGAGTAGAGAGTGTGGACACCCTTGTCTTGCTTCAGTCTTAGTGAGAATTCTTTGAGATTTTCTTCATTTAGTATGCTGTTGTCTATAGGTCTGCCGTGTATCACCTTTATCATGTTGCGATATGTTCCCTCTAGGGCTACTATCACATTGGATTTTGCAAAAAAATCTTTCTTTGTATCTATTGAGATGATTATATGATTTCTGTTTTTGAGTCAATTTATGTGATGAATTACATTTATTTATTTACATATGTTGAACTATCCTTCCATCTCTGGGATGAAACCAACTTGATCATGGTGAATGATATTTTACATGTATATTTTATATTTTATTTATTGTTTTTGTGTATATGAATGTATTGCCTGCATCTATGTAAGTGCATCCATGTCATGCAATGCCCACAGAAATCAGAAGAGGGCACTGAATTTCCCTGGAACAGGAGTTACAGACAGTTGTTAGCCACCATGTAGGTATTAGGAATCAAACCTGGGTCCTCTGCAAGAGCATCCAATGCCCTCAATAGCTGAGCCATCTCTCCAACCCTGAATGTATTTTTGTATTTGGTTTCTAAGTGTTTCATTGAGAAGTTTTGCATCTATATTCAACAGAGATATTGGTCTACTATTTGCTTTTTGTGTGTTCTTCCTTGGTTTTGGCGGCGGGGTAATCCTAGCTCAAGAAGGAGTTCAGAGGCATGTTTCCTTTTCTGTCTTACAAAATAACTTGAGAAATATTGGAGTTAGCTTTTCTATGAAAGCGTGACAGAATTTTGCTCTGAATCCATCTAGACATGAATTTCTTTTAGTTGGGAGATCTTTGTTGTTGTTGTTGTTGTTGTTGTTACCACTTCAGTCTCATTGCTTGCTATATGTTTGTTCAAATTACTTATCTTGGTTTAAGTTTGATTGATCATTTGCTTGTAAAAATTCAGCCATTTCTTTAGATTTTTCCAATTTTGTAGAATAGAGGTTTTCAAATATGTCCTTATGATTTTCTGAATTTTCAGTATTTGATTAATGTCCCACTCTTCTTTTTTTTCTTTCTTTCTTTATTGAGCATTTGAACAACTCATACAATGGTTCCCAGTCAAACCCAGTGCCCCCCATGCCCCAACCCCCCATCAGAACTTGTGCATTATAACATCCAAGCTAAGCTTTATCCAGTCAAGGTCCCAAACCCAGACGTCCTTCTGTGCAAATAGATCTGCTGGAGCCTAGTCAGCACATCTAGGAATCCTAGGTAAGGCATACTCTTCCTTACCCAACAGTACTTCAGTCTCTTATAGTTCTCAGTCCAGGGAAAATTCCCCACCCATTTCTCTTGCTCCACTTTGAGACCTTGCCCCAGTTGGCAGGTGTCCCATGCCTGATGTTGGCATTGCCACAAGTTCACATGTGAAAGCTTACAGTCCACTGTAAGCCACTGCTTCTCTATGTTCATGCACCAGCCCTGGCTCTTACAATCTTTCTGCCCCCTCTTCTTCAATGATCCCTGAGCTGTGGGTAGGTGAGGTTTAATATAGGGGCCCCATCCAGGGATACACACTCTGGGGCTCCCATTCTTTGGAGCTTGACTAGTTGGGGCCTTTGTTTGCATCACACTCTAATGTATAAAAAAGTATTACTGGTGAGAACTGAGGGGTGCACTCATTTTCTCTCTGCCCCTCATTCTGTGTGTAGAAGTTCAACTGCAGATGTGTCTCCTAGGAATGAGGATTTTTCAGATGTATATGTTGTGTCTGACCAGTTGTTGGATTCTGCAGTGGCCTCCATCTTTTGTTTAGAGTAGCTTTTTTGAAGAGTGGCATATGATATGCTTGTCTGTAAAAATAAGATTCCATAGTTAATGTATGGTAAGAAATTTCATTTGTCTGGTCTGTGCCTTAAGCATCCAAAGGGAAAGTATAACCAGAAATAATAATCAGTAAGGCCTGAGAAATTGTACTTCAGCTATAAAACTTGAGATCTTAGAAAAAAATAATAAAAATTTAAAAATGCAAAAAAAGTACATTAAAAATACATCAACTCTCTATGTAACATAGGAATGTTAAGTAATATTTCTTTTTACCTGCATACAGCTCTGTTGTTAAAATGTGAATCCCTAAACATGTTTTGGAACTAACCTATAGTTTATTTTCAGATGCGTTAATTTTGGTATTTGTGTGGCATGTATATATACATATTTTGGAGCAATACAAATTAGAGGGAACAACAAAAACAAAAAAGACCGGTTCAAAGACTGAAACAGTAAAGTTCTGCATCGAAAAACTTTAAAAAAGACTGAGAAGAAGAATGCATGAGCTCTGGCAGGGTGGGGGGCATAGAAGGAGGAATGAGTCTAAATTTGACCAGGAAATGTTGTATGAAATGCACAAAACTTCAATTAAAAATGGGAAAAAGAAATTTCATTTGTCTAGAGATATGACCCTGATAAGCTTTTCTCTAGGCTCTATGTCCTTTCCAGCCCTGTGAATTTGGCTGAGTTTATAGTGGCTCTCGTGGGTTCACTCCCACTGAGAGGGTTCCAAGTTGAATTAGATAGCTGTGGACCATCCCCAGATAACAATGCCTCTAGTGCGCCAATAGAGGAAGTTCGCTGGGTAGCTCATTACAGTTGTTAGACTTCGGTGCTGAGTTGTACCACTGATTGATTTTCTCTCATAGCAGTGTGCACATTGTCTAGCATTATGAGTGATTAACTTCAGGTAGAAAGGTTGCAGGTCACTTCCTGTTCCATTAATCTAAGTCCTATCCCTGAAGCAGGTTCTATTCTGAAGAGTAGGCTCTTATTTTCTATTTCTGGCAGATAATCAAGAGCTTTGGAGATAGCCTGCTTTGTTTTGAGAGTCACTTGGATCACTCTCACCAACCATTCAAAGGGAGGGGTCCTCTGTCTAGCACTGTGTTCCCTGCCACACAGCCACCAGGTTGCACAACCCATGCACAAATGTTAGACATTGTATGTGAATTTCTCATGGGGTCTCAGGGCATCATATTACACTCTGTGTTTCCTAACCTCTCAAGTTCCAATCATCTCTATTCTTTCTCCCTCCCTTACCACCCTCTCCTCCCTCCCCAGACCCAGTATCCCCATCATCCCCACCCTCCCCTTCTCCAGACCCCCTCCTCCCCTCCCAACCCCAAACCCCACCTTCCCAACCTCCCCCCTAGTAACATCTGTCCCTTACTGACCCCCCTCTTTNCCTACCCCATAATACTTCCATTTATCTCCCCCTCCTCTGCTCCCAAACCAACACCCTCACCCTGTCAACCTCCCCCCTAGTAACATCTGTCCCTTACTGACCCCCCTCTTTCAGGATTTTTCTTTTCCTTTACCTCCATGTATCCTTTCCAATCTCTTGGCTCCTGGTGTTATACCAGAATATATACTCACATAGGGGGATTGATCCCACAATCCACAAATTAGGGAGAACATACATCGCCTGGTTTTCTGTCTTTGTGTTACTTCATTCAGAATAACATTCTCTAGTTCTATCCATTTACCTGTGAATTTAATAATTTTATCTTTTCTTATTGCTGAGTACTCCACTGTGTAGATGTACCACATTTTCATTATCCGTTCATCATTTGTGGGACATTTAGGTTGTTTCCATTTCTTCGCTATTATGAAGAGAGCAGCAACAAACACGGATGCACAGGTGTCTTTACAGGATGATGAGTCCTTTGGGTACATGCCAAGGAGTGGCATAACTGGGTCATATGGTATGTTCATTTTTAGTGTTAGAGAGTTCCTCACGCTGCCTTCCACAGTGGCTGCACTAGTCTGCATTCCCACCAGCAGTGAATGGGTGCTCCCCTTTCTCCTCACCCTTGTCAGCATCTTGTGTCCTTTGTTTTTGTGATTTTAGCCAGCTAAGATGGAATCTGAAAGTTGTTTTTATAATATTTCACTTTTCATCTGTAATTTTGTTCATTTTAGTCTTCTTTGTCTTTCTTCTGGTTAGTTTGGCTAAGGATTTGTCAATCTTGTTTATCTTTTCAAAGAACCAAGATTGATTTTGTATTTTTGTCACATCTACTTCATTCACTTAATCGTGATTGTTTCTTTCTGATTTGAAGTTCAGCTTATTCTTGTTTTTTTTTTTCCCCTAGGACCTTAAGATGTATTATTAAATTATTTATTTATGTACTTTCTTTCTTTCTATGGCTTTTATGCAAGAACTATGCATACCTCAGTTCTTTTTTCACTGTATCCCATGGGATTGGTATGTTGTTAATATTTTCATTCAGATCTAGACTTTTTTTATTTTCTTGTTGATTCCTTCAGTTGTACATTCCTCATTCAGGAGCAATTGTTCAGGCTCCCTGGCTTTGTGTGTAATCTACAGTTTTTCTTATTGATAATTTCTGTCAGACAGAATGCAATAAATTATTAAAATTCCTGTATTTGCTAAGGCTTGTTTTCTGTCCTATTACATGATCTATTTTAGAAAAAGTTGTTTGGTATGCTGAAAATAATGGGTATTCTTCAGTGTTTGGATGGACTGTTCTATGGACATCTGTTAGGTCCATTTGATCTATGATGTTACTTATGTGTTTCTCTGTTTATTTTTTGTTGGGATAACCTGTGCTGAGAGGGAGGCACTGAAGTCACCCACTATTACTTTACTGTGTTGAGATTAATCAGTGTCTGTATATCTAGTACTTCTTTTTTTTTTTTTTTTTTTTTGTTGGTCTTTCGAGACCAGGTCTCCCTGTAGTCCACTTGTCCTGGAACCTCACTCTGTATTAGACCAGCGCTGGCCTTGAACTCACAAAGACCCCACCTGCCTCTGCCTCCAAAGTGCTAGGAATTAAAGGCGTGCGCCACCACGCCAGCATATGCTAGTACCTCTTTATTTTATGAACTGGAGCACATCTGTGCTCAGTACCTATATGCTTAGAATTATAGTTTTCTTTCGATGAATCATTGCCTTAATCAGTATGAAGTGACGTCTTTAGCTTTTCTGACTACTTTTGGTGTGACAGTCAATTTTTAAAGAGGGATAAGGATATTGGGACTAGGTTTCAGGGTGGAGGCTGCTTGGGTTCTTGGCTCCATTTCCTTGGTATGTCTGCATCTCCTTGGTATGTCTGCATCTCCTTGGTATGTCTGCATCTCCTTGGTATGTCTGCATCTCCTTGGTATGTCTGCATCTCCTTGGTATATCTGCATCTCCTTGGTATGTCTACATCTCCTTGGTATGTCTGCATCTCCTTGGTATGTCTACATCTCCTTGGTATGTCTGCATCTCCTTGGTATGTCTGCATTTCCTTGGTATGTCTGCATTTCCTTGGTATGTCTCCATCTCCTTGGTATGTCTGTATTTCCTTTCACTCCAGCCTAGTGTCTATCTTGATGGTGAGGTGTGTTTCTTGGAAACAGCAAAAAGAGAGATTCTGCTTTCTTATCCAATCTGCTATTCTGTGTCTTTTGATTGAGTGATTGAGATCATTAATATTCAAAGTTATAATTGGGAAAGGCATGTATTCATTCCTATCATTTAGTTGATTTTACAGTGTTTGCTATGTTCTTAGTCCTCATTAGTTTAACAATTTTCTTAGTTGTTAAGAAAGTTCCTTAGCTATGTTTAACCTTTTCTTCAGGCCAATATATTTCTTCCAGTATCCATGGTAGATCTGGCTTAATGGTCATGAATTCTTTTAACCTTTTTTTATCATGGTAAGCTTTTCTCCTTCAGCTGTGACAGACTGCTTTGTCAGCATATTGGTCTGGAATGGCAGCTGCAGTCTTTCAAAACTTTCATTCTAAGTCCTTTTGGCTTTTAAATTTTTCATTGAAAAAAGAACAATTGTTATTCTAATAATGCCTTTATGTGTGAGTTGATCTTTCTCTTGCAGCTTTCAATACATTTTTTTTATTCTGTATATTTAATTTTTAACTATAATATGATTTGGGGAATTTTCTTCTATAACTTTATTGAAAATATTTCCTATGCCTTTGCATGGGCTTCTTTTTTGTCCATAGTTCTTAGATTTTTTTCTAATGTCCTAAATATCCTACATGTTCTATTAGTATATCTTTTGAAAACTTGAGCTGATGAGATGGCTTATGTATAAATGCCCTTTTATTTGAATAAAAGTGAGCAGTGAAGACCACCAACCAAGACTACTCCATGGGGAACAGAAGTTTATTGGGGCAAACTGCTGGACTGTCTTCTGGGATCAGAGAGAAGCAGCTAGCAGGGGAAATCAGACACGTTTTATATGAAGTTAGGGGCTTGAGCAACTTCTTATGACAGAGGCTGGGCAGTTTAGACTGGCGTTCGTTAGTCTCCCAATAACAAGAGTCCCCTGAGTGGCAGGTTTCCTGACAAATGCAGGGGGGTTAGGTTTCTGATTCCTGGTAGGTACTTGTCTGGACTTGCCATTGTAGAATATTGAGAGCCGCACTACCATTTTAAGGGTCTGCCAGCAACCTAAGAGTATCAAGCCTGATAACCTGAGTTTCCCCAAGAAGGAGATAACCAAGTCCTGCAAGTTGTCTTCTGATCACCACAAGCACGCACGCATGCGCGCGCGCGCGCGCGCGCACACACACACACACACACACACACACACACACACGCAAATGTACTTTTAAAAGATTTAAAATTCCGGGGCTGGAGAGATGTCCTAGCGGTTAAGACCGCCGACTGCTCTTGCAGAGGACCTGGGTTCGATCCCCAGCACCCACATGGTGGCTGAGAACTGTCTGTAACTCCAGTTCCAGGGGAATCCGACACCCTCCTCTGAACCTCCGTGGCATTGCACAACACGGATGCACAAACCTGCATGCAGGACTGCACACTCATCACAAATAAAAATAATATAATAAAAATTTTTAAAAAGATTAAATTCCTCATTTGGATGACCATGGGAAGGAAAATCCCGTGTGGAGCACAAGGGCAGAACCAATGGTGGTTTGCCAAAGAGGAACCCCCTTTTTATTGGCCAAGAAACAAAATGACATCTTTAGCCTAATAAAGAAAAAAATAAAGAAAAATCATAAGCTGAAGTGCTAAAACCTTGAGAATGTGGCATGCATATATGCATTATTTTTGACAGTGATGCATATTGGAAGGAAATAACAACAACAGACAACAGCAAACACAACAAAAAAAGATCAGTCAAAGATATGACTGAAACGTTGAACTTCTGCTCAAAACAGTTAAATCTGCAATGCAAGAATTTTTGAGAGAGACTAAGAAAAGATGAAAATCATGTTTAGCAGAATGCATAACCTCTTCGAGTGGGGTGGGGGGGCAGGGGTCTAGAATTATTGAAATTTTGTATTGAAATGCACAAAGTTTTCAATAAAAATTGGCTTTGAGGGCTGGAGAGATGGCTCCGTGGTTAAGAGCTCTGACTGCTCTTGCAAAGGACTAGGGTCCAATTCCCAGCACCCACATGCCAGCCAAGAACCATCTTTAAGCCGGGCATGGTGGTGCACACCTTTAATCCTAGCACTTGGGACGCAGAGGCAGGTGGATCTTCTGTGAGTTCAAGGCCTTGCCTGTTCGTACAGAATGATTCTAGTTGAGCTGGAGCTATGGGAGACCATGTCTCAAAAAAAAAAAAAAAAAAAAAAAAAAAGAAAGATAAGAAAGAAAAGGAAATATTGGCTTTGAAAAAAATTAAAAGATTTATAAATTCATCCATTGACTAAATGATTCCGAGTTCTCTTTTGTACTTTCAAGCGCCTGGATATTATCGTCCTTTGCATGATCCATTCTTTGGTGAGAGATTCCTCCACTGAGCTTTTTATTTGACTTACTGCACTCTTCATTTCCACCAGCATTTCAGTTTGGTTTTCTTCAGTATTTCTCTTTATCAAATTGCATTTTCATATCCTGAATTGACTTCCTTATTTCAGTTAGCTGTTTGTTTGTGTTCCCTTGAAATTCACTTAAGTATTTGTTTCCTCTTTGAACATATTCATAATCATTCTTTTTTGTTGTCTAGAGTTTCCTCTAAGTCATTCACATTGGGAGCCATTGGAGTGAGATTGAATATTTCCCCAGTAGACATCTTGACTTAGATTTTCTTTTTTTTTTTAACATTTTTTTTAATTGATGCTTTGTGCATTTCATATCATTTTCCAATTCAGTTCAGGCAATTTCCCTTTCCCCTCCCCTCAACCCCACCCCATCCCAGATCACTACTCTGCCATACTGTCCTGCATCTTTCTCTCAGTTTTTTTTTCATTTTTAGCTATAAGTGATAATCCATGAGTACAAGCATCCTCATGTAAAACCAATTTGCAGGCTGTTGTGCCCAAACCCCACAGCCCACCATCCAGCGGGGGGTGAGGGGTGTATGTTCAATCAAGTTGATCAAATGAGTGTCCAGATACATTGCTTAGTTTCACCATTCACCCCCAATCGCACCTTACATTTACCTCGACCCCTCTTCCCGCAGTTGTTCCTAGCTTAGAAAAAAGGGGCACAGGTGGATGAGAGCAAAAACAGTCCACTCTCTCTGGAGCTGTTGTCTTGGACTCTGGTCAATTCTGGCTGTTTCCTTTATGGGCTGACATTTGTCCAGGAATAACCTTTTCGATCCTACTAATGAAGCACAAGCAATTAGATATATAGGTATTTAACAGCCTAATAGTTATGGTAGGTTACTTTGATAGACAACATATGTTTGGATGATATGTTAATCCATTGAATTACATTTTTTCCTGTTAAATATGACAGGGTCTTACTGTGGCTTATAACATCTTTAACCTTGTAGAGGATGTAAGCTGTGGCATCAGCCATGGGTTATTCCTCCAGGAGAGAGCCAATAGCCAATTAGATTTGGGATATACAGGCATATGGCTGCCTCTGCTGCACAGTATTTCCAGGCAGGTGAGTGTAGCTGGTGCTGATGGAGGATTCTTGTTGACTCAAGGAGACCCGTATTGCTTTATTAGGTTTAGTGGCCTTTGGTAACATCTCTGGTGTTCCAGAGGCCATCTGTACACTTGCATGTGTGGTCTCAATACATCTTTCCCATGTTAACATCAGGTCTTCAGCAGCAGGGCCTTATCGCCTCTCTTCTTGCAGGTATCCCAGGTAAACTACAAGTTACTTTTAATTCTAATCCATACTAAATTTCCAGGTTAACAGCCTTGATATTAATATATATCCAATGTCATTTTATAATGTTATCTGTAACGTCCCCTTTTATCTACAAGATAATTTAGTTTTAAAAGACAGTATTTCATCTCTTCATCAATAATGGACCTCGGGACATTGGTTCCCATATTGGTATGTATGTGGTACCTAAAATAAGGTAAAATTAATGTAATGCCCTCCAAAGGACAGCTTAACATCTTCCTTACATTAAGAGACATAAAATCTCTTGGAAGGATATTCTATTTCTCAAAAACAACTATTAATATGGATCAAGGCCAGGTACTATACTGGCTGGGATTTCTCCCAACAACCAATTACATCGGTAAAAAATATTGCAGCTGTCTGTTTTCAAGCTAAAAATCAGGCCCAATAAATCTACCAAAACTAATAAGGGCCATGGATAATCCCAATACTAAGCTAATATATTATTTTACTTTTCAAACTTAAAATTAAAGGGCAAATCTGTGTTATTCTTTAAAAGAATTTTACAAGCCCTCATCCATTTATCTACTAAAATGATAAACGAGTATTTCCTACCTACAGTAAAATAAAAACATGGTATCTCTAACCACCTCTGCTATGCCAGCAACACAACCTAGTATAGCAAATAATGTTTACTTGACTGCCTATGCTATTACCATTCATATTTCACCAGTAAACTAGAAAAGGGGTATCCCTGAGACCCAAGACTCCAGCTAAGAGGGAGGCCATCTGCAGCCTCACAATCCACACCTCCAAAGAGGCTAGAGCCAGAGCTGAGTCACCAGCCTCCTGCTGGGAAAAGGCTGAGACAACCTAGGTGCTATCTTCAACAACAAAATTGGTTTACTTCTTTGTCTCTCACCTGCTCTTCTCTGATAGCCTGAAAATTGCTGGCTAAAGAAAAAAACCTACAGGAGGCAACAGTGACTAAACTTTTTTTCATCAATATAGTTACATATACAGATCTCTCCAGCCAGGCCTGGGACTTTGGGGGTACAAGTAAAAAACACCATCTATGTTAAAAGGGGTATCAAGTAATATCTGTATGTTTTCATGTATAAGATAAGAAGAAATTTCTTAAAAGAAATTTATTTACATACCTGTATGCCTTTGTATGCCCTTTATGTGTAGGACAAGCAATGTTATTTTTAGAGACAATGTCATTCACATACCTGTATGTCTTTTTTATGTCTTTATGTATAGGATAAGCATACCTGTATGTTTTAATGGGAGAAAAGGTATTACTTTTACTTTGTCATTTTTAGAGTTCCACAACTTATGGGCAAAGTTGCATGCTCAATGGGTCTCTTTGCATCCTTTGTGGTTGGTTTGCAAGGCACTGGCACCAGTTTCTGTGTTTAAATCATAGGTGTGACTGCACTTAAGAGTCACAGCAACTGGCCCATGGCCTTTTGCTGCCTCTGTGTTCAGAGGAAGATCAAAGGATCCCTGCATGCCTTTATGTTTAAGAGAATATGTTATCTTTCAACAAAAGCCCTGTTACCTGCAACCTAAGTTCCCCTAGGCCACCAGGAAAATCCTTTTTGTTAAAACCAATTCCCACCTCAGGAGTTCACTTCCTGGTTTGTCAAAAGCCAGTTTGGGGTTACAGCTCAATTGACTTTAGCCCAATATCAAGTCATCCCCAATGATCCTCTGGTACTCAGTGTCAACTTTGCTCCATTTTAATTGATAATAATGGGAACTAGCTGTGGGAATGAGACTTTGCCTGGCTCAAGGTAAGAAACTGCATACACTACCCCGGGGGATTCTTCCTGAGGTCAGGGTAGGCAGTATTTCCTGCCTCACCTATCTCTGCAAAGTTCCAGACCCTGACAGCTCTTATTTTGATGTATTGAGCAAAACATCACACCTCTAGTTTGTCACCTGTAAAGCCAAGATGTCCACTGTCTGCACACTCAGGTTCTGTTGTCCTCAGGGGGAGCTTCGTTGGGCCACACTAGTCCAGAGTATACCCAAAAGATAAAATATTAACAGTTTGTGACAACTGAGCCTTTTAAATAAGTAAAAATGCAGAGATGTAGGTATTCTTTCAGCAGAAAGCACTTAAGAGCAGTTACCCATGCTGTTTCTCACAGACCTGTGAAAGTCTGGACTGTCCTTTGATCTCTCAGGAAAGAAATTTATCTGGATTATAGCCTGAGGTTCCCTTGTCCCAATTACGGCCCCAGCCCCCAAGTGTGTGTACATGTCCCAGCTCATGCCTGGGTTAGTATAAAAGCCTTGAGTTCCATCATTAAACTTGAGTCTATTCCCTCAGGCTTTCTCTGAGTCTGTATCTGTATGTCTGTCCTTGTCTTTCTTTGTCTCTCATTGGGTAACTTCCCCACAGCCCCCCTCCCCTCTCCTTGCCAGAGCTAAGCCAAGAGACTGCCTGCAGGCAGAAGACAGTCTTGAAGCTTGCAGTTCAGTAGAACTGCCAGCCAGCACAGGAGGGAAGCAGATCATATGGATTTTGGCCACGTATGTATAAAGGACTATCAGATGACTATAAACCCCTTTCATCTTGTTTATGTCATGAAAAATTTTTCTTTCTCCTTCAACTTTAATTAACATTTTTGCTGGGTATAGTAATCTGGGTTGACATTTAAAGTCATTTAGCACTGAGAATACTTTGGTCCACGTTCTTCTGGCTTTCATAGTTTGCACTGAGAAGTCAGCTGTGATTCTCATGGGTTTCCCCTTGTATGTAATTTGTTGTTTTTCTCTTGTGGCTTTCAGTATTTTGTCTTTGTTTTGCGCATCTAATGCTTTAACTATGATATGGGGTGGGGAGTTTCTTTTCTGGTCTTATCTATTTGGTGTTCTATGTGCTTCTTGTGTTTGTATAGGTTTGTCTTTTTTCAGTTTGGGAAATTTTTCTTCTATTATCCTGTTGAACATCTGATCAATACTGTTGTCTTGGGATTCTTCTCTCTCTCCCTATGATGCAGAGATTTGGTCTTTTCATAGTATCCCACATTTCCTGGTTATTACACTCTTGTGTTTTTTTTTTAAATTTTCATAATCTTCACTTGAGCATTTTAGTTGTTCCATGTTATCTTGCAGATCTGATATTCTGTTTTCTGCTTCATCCATTCTGCTTCTGAGACTTTCTCCCACCTTTCCTGTTGATTAGATGAATGTTCCATTTCCTTTTTCATTTCTTCCTGTGAGTTCTTTAGTATTTCCACTTCCTTTTGGAGCTTGTCATTCTCTACTTGTAGCTCCTTGCTTTGCTGGTCTCTTTCTTTTTTCATTTCAGCCTGGGATCTTTACAATGTTTCCACTTCCTTCCAGAGTTTGTCATTCTCTCCCTCTAGTTCCTTTTCAGTTTGTGTTTCTCTTCTCTTCCTCTAGTTCTTTCCAGTTTTTATCATTGTTTCCTTCTAGATCCTTCCTGAGTTTTTCATTTTTCTCCACTTAGTTCTCTGATTTGTTTTTTATATTCTTTGATTTCTTTGAATATGTCTACAATTGTTCTTCTAAGGTCCATGTCTTGGTTTCCTTCCAGGGAGATCTCATTGTAGAAATCTTCTGTCTGACTGGTAGAGTTTGGTGTGGATTTATTATGAGTTTTTCCCATGTTGACTTTTGGTTGTGTCCTTGGTATGTGTGTTGTTGTTGTTTGTTTGTTTGTTTGTTTGTTTGGATTCTGGTGCCTTAACATTGGCTGCATAGACTAGAATCACTGACACTGCACCTGCTAGATAGTCTTTCCCACCTCAAGCAGTTCAAAGACTGAAGACCCCCCCATTATTAAGCCCCCATCTGCATGCAGAATTATAGGTTTTTCCTTCTTCAATAGTAAAGGGCCTGTCTACTTCACCTTCTTTTTTCTCATTATCCAATTCTTTCCATGGGTTCAGAGTTCTTGGAGCCCAGGAAAGGCTTTTTAGCATATCTCTAACTTACACTCTCAGCCTTTGTTGCACACCTTGCCACCCTTAGCCATGACTGTGCAATTGTTCCTCCCTAACTTATCTTTTATTCTGTTCTGTTGCATGTTAGGCAGCAGTTTGTTGTGTTAACTTTTCTTGGGAAGATGGAAACAAATGACTATTCATTAGGTTTGAAAAATGCACAAAAAAGCTCTCAATCTCAGGATTCAATCTTTGAAACAAAATTTATTTAATTTGCTGGCATGCCAGAAACCAATTGAGAAAGCTAGTGCACCAGGGGGGCCAATTGTTGGCACACTAGGGACGCAACCCACTCCATGCAGGGAAGGGTGCAACCTAATTCTTTGCTACAGTGAGGTTTTAAAGGAAAAAACCCCCACAAACTAGAGGAATCTTGAGACATTATAGAAACACAATTGCAAGGCTATGGAAACACAAAGCAAGCAGTGGTGGTCTCTTATCAGCCAGGCAGTGTGCTGCCTGGAAGGGTTTTGTGAGATACTTCATTCAGCACCTCTACTCTATCTAAGCCACGGCTGCCTTCCAAGGTTCCTGAGCTCCATTTATTCCAAGCCAGCTCATCCTAGTCACCAACACAGTACCATTACCATAGAACCGGATGCTACTGCTTTGTTCTCCAGCTCCCTGGCTACTGAGTCAAGTTAAGCCCTATACCAAGAAGGCATCATGTTATGTCCAGAGGATGCACCATACGACAACTGAAGATGCTGCTTGGAGTTTAGTCATAGATCCACTTGGTGTTGATTTTTGGGTGGGACACCTAAGGAGATTCTGCCTTGTTAGGGGGAAGGGTTACAGCCTCTAACTTCATAAGCAGTGTCTGTGCAAGTGGTGTGGCAGGGCGAGTGGTGCCATGGGCATGACTTCTTACCTTACAAGTGGGGTCTGCATGGTTCAATGTGGTGTGGGGGTGCTAAGGATGGCAGTTGTGAGGCCTCTGTAACCAAGATGCTTCTACAAAGTAAAGAAAGACATCAAAATCATATGGTAGAATGGGAGAACTTATCTGCATGTTACTTGAAGAATTGATAAGGAGAATACATAAAGAACTAAAAAAGGGGATCTGGAAAGATGGCTCAGATATTAAGAGTACTGGCTGTTCTTTCAGGGAACCCAAGTTCAGTTCCCAGCACCCACGTGGTGCCTAACAATAATCCTTAACTCTAATTCCAGAGTATCCAATACCCTCTTCTGGCCTCCACAGGCATTACATAACATAGGTGCACTTACACACTTGCAAGCAAAACACTTATACTCCCAAAATAAAAATAAATAAACAAATTTTGAGTAAAAAGAACTGAAAATTTTAATGACAACAAAGATTAAAAATGAACAAATTACCTGAATAGATATTTCTTAAAGGAATTCCAAGCAGCCAAGAAATGTATGAAAAATGGTGAATATTATTAGCCATCAAGGAAATGCAAATCAAAACCACAATAAGAGCTGGATGAGGTGGCCTATACCTATAATCGGGGAATTCAGGAGACTGAGACAGGAGGATTATAAGTTAAAGACCAGCCTGAGCTATGTTACAGGATCCTGTCTCGAGTGGGAGAAACACACCTCACAATGTGAAATCATCTCATCCCAATCACAGTGGCTATTATTAGAATTACCAAAAGGACAAAAAGAAGAGAAATCCCGGTATCTTAGTCTCTTCTGTTTCTGTGTTAAATGTCCTGTCAAAAGCAACTTAAGGGAGAGAGGGTTTATTTGGCTCACAGTTCCATGGCTGGGAAGTCACAGTGTCAGGAGCTTGAGGGAGCTGGTCACCCTGCATCCATAGTCTCAAGAAGAAGACAGCAGTGAGTGCTTGCTTATTTTGCTTTGTCCATTAGATGCCATCCAAGACACAGTGCTCAGTGAATGGTCCCACCCACAGTCAAATCTTCCTACACCAATTAATGTAATCAGGATAACCCCCCACAAGCATGCCTAGAGCCCCATCTCCCAGGTGATTCTAGATTCTGTCAAGTTGACAAATTTACACTAAAAATCACAACTAGTGAGGACTGGAGAAAATACACTGTCGGTGAGAACAAAACTTAGCACAGTACTGGAAATGTAAATTATACGTTGTTGTGGGAATATAACTTAGTACAACCAATGTAGTGAATATTATGGATGTTTTCTCAAAAAACTAAAATTAGATCTCCCATATAATCCAGCTGTCCCACTTCTAAGTATAGATTCAAAGGAAATTAAATAAGCATATCAAAGAGACACTTGTACCTCAGTGTTTATTGCAGCACTATGCACAATAGTCAAGATATGGAAGCACCCAAGACACTCATTGATGGATGAGTGGATAAAGGTAATGTGCTAGATATATACAATGAACTCTCACTTGGCCAGAAAAAGAATTAAATCATTTGCAATAACATGGATGGACTGGAGGAGCTTCATTTACTAAAGTTAAAGAAGTCATACACAATAAGACAAACACCACACATTCTTCTGAACTTGGAAGCTAAAAATACATTCAATCTGAATGTAGAATGGCAGCCACTAGAGGCTAGGAAGTGTGGGGAAGTTAAAACAGGTCCCACCAAAACACAATTAGACAAAAGTAGGAAGTGCAGCATTTAGTGAAGCAGAGGGGACTGCAGCTCACAGCACTGGTCACATATATTTTATTGGGGTTTAGAAGAAAAGAGGTTGAAGACTCCAAATATTAAAAAACAAGGAAATGGAAACAGTGTTTACCTTAGTTTGATCAGTACATGTCATCTACATGTGTTAGATTATCACGCTGTAGTGTGTAACTGTGTATAATTACTCTATGTATTTATTAAATCTTTTTTCAAAAGAAACTATTAGGCTAGAGACATGGTTCTGCAGTTAAGAACATTTTCTGCAGGGCTGGAGAGGTGGATCAGCAGTCAGGAGAACCTGCTGCTCCTGAAGAGGACCTGGATTCTGCTCCCAGAAGAACAGATTGTGGCTAACAGCCATCTGTTACTCCAGCTCTAAGGGATCTGACACCCTCTTCTTGCCTCTACATGTGCACAGGGACATAAACACACACAAATAAATTAAATCTTAAAAAACAAAGAAATTATCAACAGAACTTTTATCAGTCTTCCACTCAATCCCAGTAGGTCACTGTCAGCATCCAGTGTCTCCTAGAATAGAATCTGTGTTTCTGAAATTCTTACAGATCTGCACAAGTAAGAGAACCTAAAATCATAAATACATTTTTAAAAATCTGTGAAAATACAGACATTGGACAGCACAGAACTGTGATTGCTAAGAAAAGAAAAAGTAAAATGGCCAACCATCCAAAGTTTTCTACTAGGAGGTGGTTTCTCATGTGTGTGGCAGAATCCAAACAAAACCCAGTAATCTCATTCATCTGAGAAGACACTGCAGGAAAGGCAAGAAGATCAAGAGGAAGAAACCATACAGAGAAAGAGTTCCAGAAATTGTCACAGTCTCCTGCTGTCCAGATGTTCTGTCTAATCACTGGCCCAGCATCAGGGGAGCCAAGAACTATGAATTAAAATTATGAAATCTATGAACCATGATCCAAAATAAGTCCTTTCCTCTCTAAGTTGTCTCTTTCTGTTATTTGGTCATAGCAACATGAAAGTCTGGCTAACATATCAAGAAAACCCAAGGGAAGAAATCATTCCAAATTCTATCCTCTGAATTGCAGAGGTATTATCCACTATAACCAAGTACTCAACAGACATATAAGAATCACCAATTGGGGCTGGAGAGATGGCCTAGCGGTTAAGAGCGCCAACCGCTCTTGCAGAGGACCCGGGTTCGATCCCCAGCACCCACATGGCGGCTGAGAACCGTCTGTAACTCCAATTCCAGGAGAACTCCAGTTCCAGGGGATTCTGAGACCCTCTTCTGACCTCCGTGGCATTGCATGACACGGGTGCACAGACCTACACGCAAAACAGTACATTCATACACATAAATAAATAAAATAAAATAAAATAAAATAAAATAAAATAAAAGAATCACCAGTTTAGAATGGCAACTAAACTAGCCATGTTGTAAAAGTTCCTCCACACTATTCTTACAATAGTCCTCGAGAGGGCTGGAGAGATGGCCTAAGGGTTAAGAGCACCCACTGCTCTCGCAGAGGACCTGGGTTCGATCCCCAGCAACCACATGGCGGCTGAGAACCGTCTTTAACTCCAGTTGTGGAGGAATCCAACGCCCTCTGCTGACCTCTGAGGCATTGCACAACATTGGTGCACAGACCTGCATACAGACAGTACATTCATACACATGAAAATAAATAATAAAAATTTAAAAAATAGTCCTGGAAAGGATTAATTTTCAACTAACCAAACTGATGAACATGAGGGAAAACTTAACACCTTTAAATAAATAACAAAAGGACAAAATTACGCAGGCTGTTGCCACTACTATCTACTGCTCGCCAGAAGTAGATGGCAAACTCTCTATTGTCAAGACACTACATGCTTTGGATACAGGACATAGAAAAACCAAACAGGGGCTGGGTGTGGTGGCACACACCTTTAATCCCAGCACTCAGGAGGCAGAAGCAAGCAGATCTCTGTGAGTTCAAATCCAGCCTGGTCTATATAGTGAGTTCCAGGACAGCTGGGGCTACAGGGAGACCCTGTCTCAAAAAGACCAGAAAGAATGGAAAAAGAAAGAATTAAAGGAAGAAAGGAAGGAGAGAGAGAGAGAGAGAGAGAGAGAGAAGAAAGAAAGAAAGAAAGAAAGAAAGAAAGAAAGAAAGAAAGAAAGAAAGAAAGAAAGAAAGAAAGAAAGAAAGAAAGAGAGAGAGACCAAATGGGAACTAAAGAACTAAACTGAAATTTTCTTCCCTGGTGGTTTGCTTTCATGTGCTAGAAGGTTCTGTGCTGGCTGCTGGTGGAGAATTGTTATCATAAGTGTTATTCAATGTGCTACACTACTAACCCGTCAGGAAAGATGTGCCTGCTGGTGCAATAATGACTTGACTGTTTGGGAGGTAACCAACCCTTTCAGATTAGATTTGACGCCCAATCTACAGAAGGGAATTAACATCTCATACTGTAAACCTGTTTAAAATCTCATGGCTGGGAAGACATAGAGCCTAGTGGGGGAGCTACTTGTGGTATTGCTGAATGGACATGACATGCCCACCAAATTGCCTTCAAAAGATCTGTGTTTATACTCACAGATTATTGCTGTTGTCAGCTTTGGTCAGAGAAGCTCCTTTTTACAGAAGGTGGTAGTTACTATAGAGACCCATAAATAGTCAAAGTGCTAAGACATTACTTTTGAATGCTCAGCCCTAAATGGAACATCTGTATCACTTGCTCCAAGGTTCAGGGTTCACTGCAGGAGAAGACAGAAAGAATGTAAGAGTTGAAGGAAAGGGTAGAGTGCTGTGGAATGCTGTCTTCTGGAATGACACAGCTGCACCCTCCGCCTCTCAGCAGCTGCGGGTACCTGCATCAGACCTGCCAAAATGGGTCTGGCAGCACTCTTCCAAGGAAGGATAAAAGGCTCATGAAGTCGGTTTTCTGATGACGCTCTGTCTATAGTCAATTACTAGTCAGTGGGAGAGAGAAAGGCGTTTCCTTCAGTCGTGTGGTGAGTAGCAAGTTCCCCATGCTCCTGTAAGTAGCCCTAAGCTCACCAGGGGCCGGGAGTGGGAGGCATAAGCGTAGAAAGGGAACTCCTTGGGAAGAGGAAGAGGACCAGTGGGAGTGGGAGGGGAACAATAGAGGGGAACTGGCGAAGTGTGATTGAAATATACAGGTGTGAAAATGTAACCAAGCCGATTATGAATAACTAATATATGCTAATAACTTAAAAATAAAAAGAAATAAAAATGTCAAATTATAATTTCTAGCATGCAATTAAAAATTTACCATACATAAAGGAGGAAAAGGAAAATATTATTTCAGGATAAAAAGTCAGTTTAAATAGACCTCAAATTGGTAAAAATCGTATATTTAGCATTGTAACTATGGTCTGTATTTTTTTGTTGTTGTTTTGGGTTTTTTTTTTTTTTTTTCTTTTTTGAGATAGGGTCTCCCTGTAGCCTCAGCTGGCCTGGAACTCAGTCTGTAGACCAGGCTGGCCTTGAACTCACAGAGATCTGCCTGCCTCTGCCTCCCAAGTGCTAGGATTAAAGGCGTGAGCCGCCACATCCAGCATGTTCTGTATTTTTAATGATACAAAGGAAAAATTAGCATAGTGATGAGGGCAATGGACATTATAAAAGGATACCCTAGGAAATGTGTTCTAGAGTCTAAAAATGCCACATTTGAAGTACACATTTCGTTGTATGAGACCAGCAGTGAACTTAAAGCTACAGAGTGAAAGATCAATAATTTAAAGATATAACAACAAAAATTACCCAGACCTGAAGCACAGAGAGACTAGAGGAAAAGCAAAACTTTCATAATTTGTAGGCTAGCACTGACTGACTAAGGTCGTGGATAGCTAGAATTTTAGGAAATGAGAGAGATAAAAAGAACGAAAAAAATTGAAAAAATAAGGGTTAGTTTTTCAACTTTTACGAAATTGTAAACCTACAGATCTAGGAAGCGAAAGTGTTACCAGGCAGTATAAACATCCATAACAGCAACACTCCCATGATAGGCACAAATTACTTTTCTTACAAAAATAAAAATTAGGATCTGGAAAGACAGCTCCACAGTTAAGAGCACTTGCTGCTTTTGAAGAGGACTGCAATTTGGTTCTCAGCACCCACGTCAGGCAGCTCACAACCACAAGTGACTCCAGGCCCAAGGTACCTCACACCTGCTTCTAGGCTTCTTGGGCACCTACACTCACAGACACACACACAGACACACACATCATTTAAAAGTAAAAATTACGGGCTGGAGAGATAGCTCAGCGGTTAAGAGCATTGACTGCTCTTGCAAAGGACCCGGGTTTGATTCCCAGCACCCACATGGCAGCTAGAGACCATCTTAACTCCAGTTCCAGGGGAATCTGACTCCTTCTTCTGACCTCCACACCATTGCATGACATGGGTGTGCCAACCTACATGCAGAAGTACACTCATACACATAAAAAATAATAAATAAGTACAGTTGTGCATGTATCTCTGCAGTAAGATGAGTCTTGTGGGTATATACCCAGGAGTGGTATGACTGGGTCAAATGGCAGGATCATTTTGAGTCTTCTAAGGGGTTCATCCACCACTTGTTTTCCATACTGGCTGCACACAGTTTTAATTCCACCCAGCAATGGATAGTGTTCCCCTTTCCCCCAACCCTCTCCCGCACTTTGGCATTCATTTCTTTCTTGATCCTGCCAGGCTTTACCTGGTAGTAAGCTGGTATTTAAGTGGTTTTAATATTTGCATTTCCTTATTATTAGCGAGTTGTTGAACACTTCTTAAGGTGTTTCTAGCATCTCTAACTTCCTCTCTTGAAATTCTCTGTTCAGATCTTTGCTCACATTTCTGAGTGATTTCATTTGTTTTCTTTCTTCTGTTCGTTTTTTGAGTAGCTTTTATACTCTGTGAAATTACTGCTTTGTCAGATGTTATCTGCTGGTGAAGTTTCCTCCCATTCTGGGGTTTCTTCTTCACTTCCTTTATGTTTTCGCTTTGATGTTACAGAAGCTTGCTTTGCAGTTCTTGCCGCTCTGTTCACACCAGTAGCAACAAAACTGGAATCAACCCAAATCCCCTCAACTGACGAGTGGATAGAGAAAATGTTGCGTACATGTACACAATGGAATTCATGCAGCGTGGTAAGAAACCGATTACCACTCATGAAACTTTGCATGCGTAAATGGATGGATGCTATAGAAGATACTCATTTTTAAGTATAGTAATCACAGTCCCAGAAGAAACAAACTGCCAAACTGGTATCTCTCATATGTGGTTGCTAGTACACCATAACTAGTTAGTAATTATTATTCTTTGGTGGAGAGGGTTGCCATTGATTACAGAACAACAACAGAAAGAAATTGCATCAGAAACTGATGAAATGGTGACTGGGAGGTGGGAGGGGTGGGAGAGGGAACAGGGTGTATCTTCGATTGGTGGCATATTTAATTGACGTGAGTTCAACAAGTATCGAGTTTGCCCAGACTCTGTCTCCAGGTTACATGGTGTTTTAGGACTTAGTAAAAAGTAAATATGTGTATATAAACAACATTGGTTAAGGCTGATAAAAACGGTAATGCATCTGAGCTAATTGGTGATATAAATTGCTGTGTCCACATTAGCTTTATATATAAAATCTGTATAACATTATTTGGGCTTGGTATAAACAAATGTTCTCTATAATTTTGCTGTCAATTAGTATCACCTTGGTAGCAATCTCTTTCAACCTATAGGATGATTTTATTAAAAAAAATAAACTTGTTTCCCAAGTTAATCACATGCAGTAACCCAAAACAGCATGGGTGAACTTGATGAAATCTGTGCCTTGATTCCACCCTATAGGTATGTTATAATACAACTGCTTTTTTTGAGATCATGGGTCAATAAAATTAAAACTAAAATAAAAAAAGGGGATATAGATAGATATGAACTTTTTGTCAAAAAACTTGCAACCCAAATCTTAAAAACTAAACTACGGGAAAGGATTTGTGTGTTCCAACAGGCAGAGTTCACCAAACTTAATGGTCAGGAAAGAAAGAAAATGCAGCTTTGCAGTGAGCAGGATGTACCAGAAAGTGCCAGCAGAAAGGGGACTGACTCCTCTGGGCATTGAAGGGAGAGAAAATGCCTCAGATTGCTGCAGACATCAGGCCCCTCTGTGGATCCTATAGTAACAAACTATTTTTAATCATTCCTAACGAAGCTTACCTTCTAGGGGCTGCAAATTTTAATACAAGAGACTTTCTTAACCCCCCCATAATAAAAAGGAGAAATAGAATGATGCTGATGAGGTCGTTCTCAGCTGTAGATTGGAGCCAGCTGTTATAGAGGTATTCTCTTGTTAAAATCGGTAAAAACTGCCTTCTTTAATTGACTAATGGACATAGAAAACTGTGAAAAGGAATTATTCTCTAGTCAGAACCAAATATAATGCTAAAGTCTCCTTAAGCTATGCACTTAAGCAAAATATATTAATACAGGACTCTGACATCAACAAATGGATTATTCTACCAAGGAGATGTTGGCCAGGGGATCCAAGCCCCCACAAAAGTAAAGGCTCCTTGCCTCCAACTGGATATCTGCAAGAAGAGAGGTCGATAAGCCCTGCTGTTGAAGACCTGATATAAACATGGGAAAGTGTATGGAGACCGCACTTGCAAGTATAAAGATGGTCTCTGGGATGCCAGAGAGTGTTACCAAAGACCACTAAACCAATTAAGCAATATAGGTCTCCTTGAGTCAAGCAAGACTCCTCCGTCAGCACCAGCTACACTTCACAGCCTGGAAATACTATGCACAGTGGCAGCCATATGTCTTATATACCCAAATCTAATTGGCTATTAGTCTCTCCTTGGAGGAATAACCACGGCTGATGCCACAAGCTTCTACTCTCATGTTTAGGAGATGTTTTAACCAACGAAGACCCTGCCATACTTAACAGAAGAAAAAGAAGAAATATGTAAATCATGAATTAACATCCATCCAAACATCTGTGTCTTACCAAAGAACCTACCATACAATTAGTATGTTTAAATACTATATATCTAATTGTGTGTGCTTCATTAGTTAGATCGAAAGGCTATATATTATACGTTTAAACCTAAAATCTATTGCATGTGCTTCATTAGTAGGATCGAAAGTTATGCCTGGACAAGCTGCAGGCCATAAAGTAACAAACTATTTTTAATGACATCCTAATGAAGCTTACCTTCTAGGTGCCACAAAGGTTTTAATACAAGAGACTTCTTAACTCTCCCCCCATAGAATAAGGAGAAATTTGATGATGATGAGGTTATTCTCCACAGTGTAGATTGGAGCCAGCTGTTATAGAGGTATTCTCTTGTAAAAATGGTAAAACTGCCTTCTTTAATTGACTAATGGACATACAAACTGTGGAAAAGGATTTTTCTCTAGTCAGAACCCTTATATAATGCTAAAGTCTCATTAAGCTATGCACTTAAGCAAAAATATATTAATACAGGAGCTCTGACATCAACAATGGATATTTCTACCAAGGAGATGTTGGCCAGAGGATCCAAGCCCCCACAAAAGGTAAAGGCTCCTGCCCAAACTGGATATCTGCAGAAGAGAGGTGATAGGCCCTGCTGTTAAGACCTGATATAAACATGGGAAAAGATGTATGGAGACCACACTTGCAAGTAACAGATGGTCTCTGGAATGCACAGAGAGTGTTACCAAAGGCCACTAAACCAATAAAAACAATATAGGTCTCCTTGACGTCAAGCAAGACTCCTCCATCTCAGCACCAGCTGCACCTCATCTGCCTGGAAATACTGTGCAGAGTTGCAGCCATATGTCTGTATATCCCAAATCTAATTGGCTATTAGCTCTCTCCTTGGAGGAAAATCCACCGCTGATTGCTACAAGCTTAATCCTCTAATGTTAGGAGTTGTATAAACCACACGAAGACCCTGTCTACTTAACAGAAGAAAATGTATTCATGGATTAACATACCATCACAAACATCTGTATCTATACCCAAAGTAACCTACATAAAAATTAGTACTGTTAAATACCTACATTAATCTAATTGCTATGTGCTTCTTTGTAGGATCAAAAGGTTATATATTTTACTGGTTTTTAATCCTATATATCTAATTGACGTGCTTCATTAGTAGGATCGAAAGGTTATTGCTGGACAAGCTGCAGCCCATGAAAGAAAAACAGCAGAATTGACTAGGACCAGACAACAGCTCCAGAGAAAGTAGACTGTTTTGCTTCTCATCCACCTGTGCCCCTTTTCCTAAGCCTAAGGGAAACAATCTGCAGAAGAGGGGGTGTGGTAGATTAAGGGCTGCGATTGGGGTGAATGGTGAACTACAAACTATATAGAGCACCTCATTTGATCAACTTGATTGAACACAACCCCCTCCTGCTGGCTGTGGGACCCATGAGCTGTGTGGGTTTGGGCACCCTGCTTGCAAATTGGTTTTCACATGAGGTGCTTGTCCTCACATTATACTGATTTGTTAAAAAAGAGAAAACCAAACATCAAAAAAAAAAGCAGAGAAAGATTCAGAAAAGTTACGGCAGAATGCATGATCTGGGATGGGTAGGGGTGGGGGTGGGGGGAAGGGAAGGGGGTTATGCCTGAACTTGAACTGAATTGGAAAATGTATGTATGAAATACACAAGCATCAATAAAAAATAAAAAAATAAATAATAATAATAAATATTTAAAAAAATAAAATAAAAGTAAAAATTAAATTTTTGAACAGAATTAAAACTTTCTACAGAAAGTATTACTAACAACCATAGAAAAAGATACTATACAAAAGAACAGGGAAAGAATTATTGCAAAGTTATTGTGTACAATAACCACACAAATGGAGTAAAACTTAGGGTCGTGGGGAAATTGTCTGTACCTATAACTGGTGTACTTATTCTTCAAGAGAAAAGTGAATACATTTTTACTAAAATTATCACTTTAATACTTCCCCTAGTATATTATTAACCTCTCAAGGAGACAACTTCCATATCTGCATAATGAAAAAGAAGCTTCATTATTGAACTAAACCATACTTAACTACTTGACAGTTTTTGGTCTTTTTTTTTTTTTCTTTGAGACAGGGTCTCTCTGTAGCCCCAGCTGTCCTGGAACTCACTGTGAAGACCAGGCTGGCCTTGAACTCACAGAGATCTGCCTGCCTCTGCCTCCCAAGGGCTGGGATAAAGGCATGTGCTACCAGGCCCGGCTAACATTTCTTTATCAGTCTCTTCTCCCATCCTTCCTCCACCTTCCCCTTTTCACTCTGTATAATATTACTGGTTATCTTTCTAAAATCTAAGGTTTTAATCTAATATACTTGTGTAAAGCTATACCTTTTATACATTATATATTTTAAAAATATTTTTATTATGTGTATGAGTGTATTATCTGCATGTATGTAAGTGCACCCCTGTTGTGCAGTGTTTGTGGAGGTCAAAAGTGAATGTCAAATTCCCCTGGAACTGGAGTTATAGACAGTTGTTAGATGCCATGGGGGTGCTGGGAATTAAATCCAGGTCTTCTGCAAGAGCAGACAGTGCTCTTAACCACTGAGCCATCTCTCCAGCCCCTACATTATACATCTTAATTAAATATTTTATGTTATGTGTATGTTATATATTATAGTTACATGACTGTTTTAAGTAGTTTAACATTTTTTAAATATTACTTAGAGCCAAAATGTTGCCTCAGCAGTTAAGAGCACTGGCTTCTCTTGTAGAAGACCCAGGTTTGGTTCCCAGCACTCATGTGACAGCTAACAATCATTTGTATCTCCAGTTCCAAAGGATCCTATGCCCTCTTCTGGCCTCTTCAGGCATTGCATACATGTGGTGCACTGACCACATGCAGGCAAAATATTGATACACATAGAAAATTTTTATATTTTAAGATTTACTTGTCATGTATATGTGTGTGTGCCCACATGTCTGTATATGCAGCATGCATGTGCAGGTGCCCTTGGAGACCAGAAGAAGATGCCAGATCCTGTGGAACTGGAGTCAAAAGTGGTTGTGAGCTGTCCAATATGGGTGCCAGGAACCAAATGTGGGTCCTCTGAAAGAGCAGCAAGTGTTCTTAACTCCTCAACAATCTGTCCAGTCCCCAGTTCAATACTTTCAATTGTTCTTTTATAAGCAAAACATTTCTGTATTATAAAACCAGTGTAGGGAAATACATAAATAAATGAACAAATGATAAAACAGTAATGATGTGAAAGGCCCTCTGACTCAGATTTTGTAGGACTAAGTTTTATCTCTGTGTTTCAGGTCAATGATCAACTTTTACCTAACTTCTTTCAGCACTTTTCTTTTTTTTTTTTAAGGCCCTCTGACTCAGATTTTGTAGGACTAAGTTTTATCTCTGTGTTTCAGGTCAATGATCAACTTTTACCTAACTTCTTTCAGCACTTTTCTTTTTTTTTTTATTTTTTTTATTTTTTGGTCTTTTTGAGACAGGGTCTCCCTGTAGCCCCAGCTGTCCTGGAACTCACTCTATAGACCAGGCTGGCCTCGAACTCGCAAAGATCCACCTGCCTCTGCCTCCCAAGTGCTAGGATTAAAGGCGTGCGCCACCACACCCGGCTCAGCACTTTTCATGAGTCCAACTTGGTTGACAAACATCTCTCTCCTCCTGACAGCATAATATATTTTAACGTTACTCTTCTAATTTGAGAACAATGTTTTAGGAATTCTTGAGCATTGATTATTTTCTCTGAGATTCATAATAGTCTGAGCTTCACCTAGTAGTCCATCACTCTAGTTGTCAATAACCTAGGTAACCAAATACTTTGTGTTATTCATCTTCAAATTTTTCTACCTTGCCAAACTTCTCGAGATGGAATTTCCTTACTTTCTGAGTTAGTTAACAATGATCAGCAATAATTAGTTCTCCAAATATGGTTCTACTTTGCACCAATTACAAAACCATTTGCTTTTTGTGAATAATGTTTATTAGAAATCAAGATGTAACACATATATGTAAGTTAAGTGTCTTTATTAAAAGCTCATCATTCAGGCTGGAGAGATGGCTCAGTGATTAAGAGAACACCCAGACGGAGGCTAATAACTGTCTATAACTCCCAGTTCCAGGAGATCCGATATCTCCTGGCTTCTGTGGGCTTTGTACAACATGTGTGTGCTTACATACACATAGGCAAAATAATCATCTGTATGAAACACTTGCACACTTGTAGGAAACACTTGTATGAAGCCGCAGCAACAAAGCACCTCTCGCTCGTTCTTCTCAAAGTTGTTTATTATTCAGGCAGGCAGGTCTTGTCAGAACGGTTTATTCAAGCAATCTTTTCTCCTTCTCCAAGCTTCTCCCTCTAAGCCTTCTCCTTCCTCAGGCAAGCAAGCTTCTCTCTCAGACTAGAAAGGAGAGAGAGAGTCCTCTATCTAGAAAGTCCCTCCATTTATCCACCTTCCCAGCCCAGGTTGCGTGCCTTAGTCTATTGGTATCATCTGGTCTGATCTTGTATACAGGGTGCACCTGCACAGCTCAAACGGTGAGCGTGACTTTACTTGAGGTAGGAGGGAATCAGGTGTTAATCATAAGATCAGGTGTTAGTCATAAGATTTCTGTCTAAAGTCTCGGGTGCCTTCTTAGGACTGTCGCCACACCGCTCCCCACAAATCCACACAAAATAAGATAAATCAATCAAAAACATTGTTAAGCTCATTATTCTCTATACAATATGTTCATATAAATAAATTATTCATAATTATAAAATAAAAGTTAAAAAGCAAAATAAAACCAGGAAGATTTATTACCAACCAACCTGAACAACAAGGAATGGTTAAGAAAATTCTTCAGGTACAAGAAAAAGAACATGAAGTGAAAAGTTGGATTTAAATATGAAATGAAAAATGACAGAAAAATGTATATATAAAAGAAATTTTCTTTCTCATTTTTCTTTAGTAGATAATTTACTTTTAAAAGCAAACTTAAAAACAACATATTGTAGGGTCTATAGCATATTTGAAAGTAAGATGTCTCAGACAACAGTATCAAAGATGGGAGGGAATTTGGAAGAATTCTTTTAAGTGTGAAGCATTATAATAGAATCTTAAGGAGGAGTGAGACATGAATGCTATGTATTACAAAACTTTAGAGAAACTGCTTTAAAAACACAGTTAGCAGGGGCTGGAGAGATGTCCTAGCAGTTAAGAGCACCGACTGCTCTTGCACAGGGTCCAAGTTCAATCCCCAGCGCCCACATGGCGGATGAGAACCGTCTGTAACTCCAGTTCCGGGGGAATCCGACACCCTCTTCTGACCTCTGCAGCATTGCATGACACGGGTGCACAAACCTGCATGCAGACAGTACATTCATACACATAAAAAAAAACATAGCAAACTAACAGTGGAGATAAAATAGATTATCACCATACAGCAAACAAATGTTTATCATTGTCAGAAACTGGGGCTTTCCTAAGTAGCTGCACTGGTTTTCACTCTCACCAGTAGTGCTCCCGGGAGCAGTCCTGCAGCTCCATTCCAGATAGGACATGCTGTCAGTGATCTCTTTTTATTTTTAATTTTTTATATAATTTTATTTATTTCTGTATGTGTATGAATGTACTGTCTGCATGCAAGTTTGTGCACACGTGTCATGCAATGCCGCGGTGGAGGCAGAAGAGGGCGTCGGACTCCCCTGGAACTGGAGTTCTCCTGGAATTGGAGTTTCAGACAGTTCTTGGCTGCCATGTGGGTGCTGGGGATCAACCCGGGTCCTCTGTAAGAGCAGTCGGCACTCTTAACTGCTAGGCCATCTCTCCAGCCCAGTGATCTCTTTTTAAATATTCCATTGAGTGTATATTGCTATCTCATTGGTTTCCAGTTTCAGTTTTCTAGAGACTCTGTTAAGAGCATCTTTTCCTTTTTTTTCTTTTTTCTTCTGNATTTTATTTTTTTATTTTTGGTCTTGTGAAGACAGGGTCTCCCTGTAGCCAAGCTGTCTCTGGAACTCACTCTATAGACGGCAGGCTGGCCTCGAACTCGCAAAGATCCACCTGCCTCTGCCTCTCCAAGTGCTAGGATTAAAGGCGTGCGCCACCACACCCGGCTCAGCACTTTTCATGAGTCCAACTTGGTTGACAAACATCTCTCTCCTCCTGACAGCATAATATATTTTAACGTTACTCTTCTAATTTGAGAACAATGTTTTAGGAATTCTTGAGCATTGATTATTTTCTCTGAGATTCATAATAGTCTGAGCTTCACCTAGTAGTCCATCACTCTAGTTGTCAATAACCTAGGTAACCAAATACTTTGTGTTATTCATCTTCAAATTTTTCTACCTTGCCAAACTTCTCGAGATGGAATTTCCTTACTTTCTGAGTTAGTTAACAATGATCAGCAATAATTAGTTTCTCCAAATATGGTTCTACTTTGCACCAATTACAAAACCATTTGCTTTTTGTGAATAATGTTTATTAGAAATCAAGATGTAACACATATATGTAAGTTAAGTGTCTTTATTAAAAGCTCATATTCAGGCTGGAGAGATGGCTAGTGATGAAGGAGAAACCCAGAGGAGGCTAAATAACTGTCTATAACTCCCAGTTCCAGGAGATCCGATATCTCCTGGCTTCTGTGGGCTTTGTACAACATGTGTGTGCTTACATACACATAGGCAAATATAATCATCTGTATGAAACACTTGCACACTTGTAGGAAACACTTGTATGAAGCCGCAGCAACAAAGCACCTCTCGCTCTTCTTCTCAAGTGTTCATATTCAGCAGCTCTGTCAGACGGTTACCAGCTCTTCCTCCCTCTCAGCCTAGGTCGCATTCTTCGTAGAAGTCATTGAAAGTCTATAGTCCACTGCCTTTTCCCTCATTTTTTTTCCCCAAAGCTTTTTTTCCTTTGTTTTCCCTAATTACCGTCTATTTATCCATACCCAGGTTGCGTGGCCTTAGTCTATTGGTATCATCTGGTCTGATTTGTATACAGGGTGCACCTGCAAAGCTCAAACGGTGAGCGTGACTTTACTTGTGAGTAGAAGGGAATCAGGTGTTAATCATAAGACTCAGGTGTTAGTCATAAATTTGCTAAAGTCTCGGGTGCCTTCTTAGGACTGTCGCCACACCTGCTCCCACAATCATCCACACAAAATAAGAATAAATCAATCAAAAACATTGTTAAGCTCATTATTCTATAACAATATGTTCATATAAATAAATTATTCATAATTATAAAATAAAAGTTAAAAAGCAAAATAAAACCAGGAAGATTTATTACCACCAACCTGAACAACAAGGAATGGTTAAGAAAATTCTTCAGGTACAAGAAAAAGAACATGAAGTGAAAAGTTGGATTTAAATATGAAATGAAAAATGACAGAAAAATGTATATATAAAAGAAATTTTCTTTCTCATTTTTCTTTAGTAGATAATTTACTTTTAAAAGACATTTTTTTTTTTTCCTTTGGTCTTTTGGAGACAAGGTCTCCCTGTAGCCCCAGCTGTCCTGGAACTCGCTCTGTAGACCAGGCTGGCCTTGAACTCACAAAGATTCACCTGCCTCTGCCTCCTGAGTGCTAGGATTAAAGGTGTGAGCCACCATACCCGGCCATAAGAGCATCTTTTCTTATGGTTCCCAGCTGTGTATGGTTTTCCAAGTCAGTCACTTCCTTTGTTAAGCATCTGTTCAAATCCTTTGCTCATTTTTATTATATTTTTTCTTTTTTGTTTTCTTTTTGTCTTTTTCGAGACAGGGTTTCCCTGTAGCCCCAGTTGTCCTGGAACTCACTCTGTAGACCAGGCTGGCCTTGAACTCACAAAGATCTGCCTGCCTCTGCCTCCTGTGTTGGGATTTAAGGAGTGCTGGGATTAAAGGCATCCGTGCACCACTACCTCCAGCTATATTTTTTTTCTTACTGAATTTCATAAGAATTATGAAAAAAAATATCAGGCTGGTGTAACTTAGCCTTTTTGGATGCTTAACGACCATACTTAAGGCCCATACCAATTTGGCCGAGGGTCTTAAGGGATAACTTTGTTCCTCATCCTCAGAGGTCAACTAAGTCCCAGGGGACTATGCATGGGGGCATCTCTTGAAATGTCCTGCAAATGTGAGTCACCAGTCTTCCTGTGCAGAGAGGTCTTAGAGATCTGCTAATGGGACTTCAGCCAGTGTCCAGTCTATAAAGAGGAAAGTCTGCTCATGCTTCAAAAAGGGAAACCTGGTCTAGCAAGACCTGACTTTGTCCTCAAGTGGATGGAACTGGTAAATGAAAAGCCAGAAGGAGCAAGGGGCTCCCTCCCCCCACAAAACCTGAGGACCAGATCCTCAACTGACCTTGAGAGAGCAAAAAACCTTGGTTAGTCTGGGCTAACTGTGTGGGCTTAAGCATCCAAAAGGAAAGTATAACCAGGAATAAATAATTAGTAAGGCTTGAGCAATTGTACTTCAGGTATAAAACTTGAGATCTTAGTAAAAAGACAAAAAGTTAAAAAGAAAAAGAAAAAGAAAAAGAATCATCAACCTTACCTAGCTGTGTACTCTGTGAGCTACAATAACAATTAGTCTGGTAAGCTCTTCCCATTGCACAATAGTGGCACAAACATTATGGAAGTAACCAACCACTTCAAGGCCAGCTTCACAAGATGGAGCCCATACTTGACAGTGGAATCAGAGCCAAGTACCTGTAACTAGACAGGTCACAGGTCATAGTGGGGGAGCAACACCAGTATTCTGCTAAATGGATATATTATGTATTCTGGCTCCTTATTATTATTATGATACCTATAGATTAATGCATCTCAACCTCTCACCAGAAAGGCTTTTTTATGCAGTAAATGGTGATTAACACAGCAAACCACAACTGGTGAATGTGCAGAGACAAAGAGAATACAGAGCGCTTATCACTGATTAGTATATCTGTATCACAGTGTCTCCTCCCAAGGCTCAAGGATAATTGTGGAAAGATTGTAAAAGCCAGAGGTGGTGGATGACTACTAGAAAACACAATAGGGCAGGTGCACATATGGTCTCAGAACGGCTGTGAAAGCATGGACAAAACCTGTGTAAGCTCAAGCCAGATAAATTTCAAGCAAGGAGGGGAATATTTGACATGAAATCCCAATGCTAGCTGAGGAACTACTGGTAACTGATAGCTGCTGGAAGAAGGAATGTTCATTTTCTTTAAGGATGTGATCTCTGGGAAGTTGACCATGCCCAAGAGGATGGACTCTGCCCAAGGGGATGGACCCTGCCCAAGGGGATGGCATTTGGGCAACATAAATTGGACTCCATGGGCCTTAAGAAGACATGAACTCTGATGATTGGGGAGATAGGGGTGGATCTTGGAGGAGCTGGAATGGATTAACATGAAATATACATTGTATGAAATTCTCAAAGAATTAAAAACTATTATTTAAATGACTGTATGACTTTTAACATTGTAATATATTTTATATTTTGATTTTTTAAGTTTATTAGATTTATAACAAAATAAAAACAACAAATTTATAACAAAGACAACAAAAAGAATTATGTATTCTGTCCACAAATCTTAGTCAAGCATATGTATTGTGAGCATTTTAACCTGTATGTGCCTTTTGCTTTATTTTTTATAATTTATCATTTTTATGTGTATGAGTTCATTCTGCACCTACCTAAGTGCACACATGTTGCACAATGTCAGGGGAGGTCAGAAAAGGGTGTTGGATCCCCTGGAACTGGAGTCACCAACAACTGTTAGCTCCATCCAGGTGCTAGGACTCGAACCCAGGTCCTCTGCAGGAACATCCAGTGCTCTTAACAGCTGAGCCACCTCTCCAGCCTGCCTTTTTGTTTTATTAACATTGTTGTTTAAAGAGCAAATATTTTGGAAGCTTTCTATTTTCAGGATTTATCATTTTTATTTTATTTTTCTTTTAAATTTCCTAACTAGAATCTTTTTACCTATGTCTGATATGAAAATATCATCGATAGATATTTCTCTAGAAGTTTCCTGGCTTCCTGTGTTTGGGTCTTTGGTTGTTTGTTCTGGGTCTTGACTATGGTGCACTCGAGAGCTGAGGCTTATTTTTCCCCATGTGAATAGAGTATAGTTCCAGCACTGTTCATTGGGCGGGGGGACCTCCATCTTCTTATGCTGAGCACAAGAGTATATCTGGTATTCCAGCTTACATGAAATTCTATAGAGACAGGAACAAGAAAACCAGTTCTTTTCCTTTTCTTTCTGGGGCAGCAGAGCGAATCAGGAGGGAGGGAGGTTTTCCAGTCTTAGAAACCCTCATCTTGATCTTGACTGTGCGTTCTGCAGGCAGCCATCGTTAACACTGTTAGAATTCATTGAACTGTACACTTAAAATGAGCACATTTCATTAGAGATATTATACAAATCTTTGAATAATGTGTACCCAATAAATATATTAGAGATCCATACATCACAGATTACAAAATTATGAACTTAATTTTGCTTTAGAGGCAATTAATGAAGCTGTCTTGAGTATTACTTGCAACTTTAGTTCACATTCTTGGTTCTAGGGCCAAAACATATATATTTAGGTGAAATCATATTTGTAAAGTTCTTAACCTGTTGAACCTAAAATACTACAGACTGTCCTTGTCCCTCACAATGGAGCAACCAGAATTTGTTTTAGTGACTAAACAAGAGGGCAATGCAATCTTATGTATGTAGATGCCAGTAAAATTTTAAAATTCCTTACTATAACTTTAATATTAAAATATTGACTATTATTTAGTGAGCTGAGTCCTGTTAATGTGCTTCCCTAAAATCTCATTTATACCTCAATGAAAAGTTTGGGGGCTTCTTAGGAGCTATTTACATAGGCATTTGAATGTCTCCTGCCTAAGAACATACACTCTGCCCTAAGGATGAAGTTAATGAAATATAGAGAGACGTGTCCTATTTGGGGGACTGAATACAAGTGGTTTGCTCAGATTATTGATCCTCCCACCTGTCATCTTCCAGGAAGAGGAATCCTTATCAAATCTAAAGAGTCAGGATGTCTATGTCCTACCCAGTCAGAGCTCCAGCTTCCCTCTATTCTGTGCATTCTGACTTAACAGTGACAGAAGTGGTTGGTGGGGGGCTAAGAACTGGGGAGATTATCTATAATGGAGGGAACTTTCTATGACACATGCATGCTTCCATGACTCAAATATATATTACATATATTTCATAATAATACAGTCCCAATAAAGTTATCTTTAAAAGTAGACTGTGGCTAGGCAGAGAAGTATACATCTGTGAGGTAGAAGCAAGACTCAGAGTTGAAGGCTATCCTCAGCTAGAGTGAGTTCAGGACCACCTTGGGCTGTATGTGATCCTTGAGTTATTGTTATACCCACAAGTTAATGCATCTCCTAAACTCTCAACAGAGAAGTTTCCTTATGTAGCAGATAATGATTAACACAGAGACCCTCAACTGGCCAACATGCAGGGAACAAGAAGCTGCAGAGTGTGTATCCTTGAACAGAACACCTATGTAAAACCTCTGTGTATCCCTGAACAGAACACCTATGTAAAACCTCTGCGTATCCCTGAACAGAACACCTATGTAAAACCTCTGCCTCCCAAGGCTCGGGGATCACTGTAAAGAGGGGATGGAAAGATTTTAAGAGCTAGAGGTGGTGGATGACCACAAGGAGACACAGGCTTCCAGACAGCTGGGAAGTTACTCATTTGAATGCACAACAATGGTGACAGCATGCACAAGTCCCACATAAGCTCAAGCCGACAAAATCCCAGCATAGACATGGGGAAGTGGACAAGAAGCCCAACCCTCCCTGAGGAACCACTGGTAACTGAGGGCTGCTGGGAAGGGGAGAGTCAATCTTGTGTAAGGGTGTGACTCTTGGTAGGTTAATGGGCTCCAGTGGATGAACCGATACCAAAGAATATTTGGGAACACAATATATAAATTGTAAGTACATATAGATTATGAAATACAATAATATATAGTTATATATTATATACATAATAGAGTATATGAAATTGGGCAAGCAGTAGTAAGGGGGAGGTGCAGATAGGGGAGGGAATCCAAATACCATCAAAATACATTGTACGAAATTCACAAAAATTAAATTTTTAAAAGTTTTTTAAATAAGCATGCTCTGAGCCATAGGCTGGGTAGCTGTGCATAATCTGGTTCCTGCCTGTCTCCAGCCTCATCTCACAGCATCCTCAGCCCAGCCCTTAACTGATTTGTTGTTGTTCTGCTTTAGGCACAGATCTTTCCTCTCCAAAAAAGTGAGAGCTGTTCCACCTCAGGGCCTTTGCACTTGCCATTTCTTTAGCCTAATGTCCTTTCTCTAGCTCTAATGACTGGCTCACTCTTACTCTTAATATCACATCTCAAATGTTTCCTCCCTCAAAGGGACGGAGCATGCCACTTTAACACAGCCATTCCTTCCACGCTCTGCTCCCTTTCATGCTTCACACCACAGAGTCTTCACACCCCAATGATGATAGACATGAAAACATGGAACTTCCAAAAATGGCCAAATGTTTGGAGGCTTCTGGTATCAACACTGTGTTGCTTTTTAAAGTTGATTAGTATTCCTATGTATGAATACACTACAATATGTTTATCTATTGACTTTGTTGATAGAAATTTGGATCATTTCCAGCTTAGAGCTATTAAAAATGAGGCCACTGTAAATATTTGTGTGTAAGTATTCTGTGGACATTTTCTCATTTTTCTTGCAGTGTTGATTCAGAAAAGAAAGAGAATCGAAAAGTCTCTAAAGTTATAGGGCAATCTCTTAATTTGTCTATTCTGAACTATTGGTAGAAAATGATTTAAACAGCATCAAATAATAATAATAACTGGATACTCAGGAAATGTTCTGGTATAAGAGATGGATATATATAGAATTAGTCTTTTCCCTAGAAGTATGATCTTGTGATTTTCTTTGCTGTATGACAGTCTAAGTATATATATTTTATTTATTATTTTTATTTTATGAGTATGAGTGTATTGCTTGCATGTGTGTAAGTGCACCTGTGTTATGCAATGCCTACAGAGGTCAGAAGAGGGTGTCAGACCCCCTGAAACAGGGGGTTACAGAGTTATAGGCAGTTGTTAGCCACCATGCAAGTGCTAAAAATTGAATCCAGGTCCTCTGCAAGAGAAGCCAATGCTATTTTGTGGGGGGGGGTATTTTTGAGACAGGGTCTCCCTTTAGTCTTAGCTAGCCTGGAGCCGCTCTGTAAACCAGGCTGGACTTGAACTCACAGAGATCTGCCTGCCTCTGCCTTCCGAGTGCTGGGATTAAAGGCGTGTGTCACCACACCCAGAACTAAAGATGTGGGTGCTGGGAATCGAACCTGGGTCCTCTCCAAGAGCAGTTGGTGCTCTTAACCGCTGAGCCATCTCTCCAGCCCCAAGCAGCCAATGCTCTTAACTGCCCCAAATATACATTTTAAGGACCACTTTGAAAAGCAATAGTCTTCCTTGACCATATCTACAGAAAAAAAGTGTGTAAATTATTGTTACTAATGCAATGTAGTGTTACTGATACTAACTCATCAGTGACAGAACAGCCAGATTGAAATGTCTTTAAAAACCACTACAGAACATAAGGGCTCTGCACATTCTAAACTCCAGCTGTTGATGAAGCTTTAATTCCTAGCCAACATGCAGGTGAGTCATCTCCACAATCCTTTCAGACTTTGTTCCCTAGGACCATTCAAAATAGTTATTATTGTGAGGCAAGTTCCCCAGGAAACAGATGCTGAAACAGGGATCAGTGTTTCTAGAGACTGGATTGGTGTTTCTGAGACAGGTTTCTTCTGATCCCATGTGGAGCTGCCAAGACTTTAGAGTTGTCTGTAATGAGGCAACAGAAGCTGCCCCGCAGCAGTGAGGGATTCCATAGGCACTGCCTCAAGCTACCATGTCACACTGGGCAAGTCAGCTTTCATCAGCTGAGGAAAATTCCTAGAGAGGAAGGGCTGTGAGGGCCTCAGTGGTGAGAAGAGTGTGGCAGGTGTAACACAACATTCACTATACAAGACTTGCAGCTTAGCTAAGTAGACATTTGAAAATAAGAATTTGTGCACAAACAACACAGAGCCAAACTCAAGCATCAATGCCATTTAGGTAACACGTTAATGTAATACGCTGTGAAATCACCAAGGATAGTAAAAGAGAGGCAATTCCAAACCTAGACCCTTGCAGCACTTCAAAGTTAACAGTTCGAGAACAGTATGGCCCAACATGGGCAGAGGGGCACAAGCCTGCAGCCCCAGCTTCCTGGGAGGCCGAGATAGGAGGATCAAAAGTTGGAAGCCAGTCTGGGTGACAGAGAGACTTCAAAGTTAGTCCGGCAACACTGTGAGACCCTGCCTCACACTGTTGGGACTGGATAGGGTTCAGAGGTTAAAAATACTTGCAGCTTTTACAGGGGACCTGGTTTGTTTGTTTGTTTGTTTGTTTGTTTGTTTGTTTGTTTTTTCTCCCCAGCAGTCACACAGCAGGTCACTACTGCCTGTAATTCCAGTACCAAAGAATTAGATGCCCTCTTCTGGCCTCTGTGGGTACTACATGCATATGGTGCATGCGTGTCCGTAAAACACTCATACACATAAAACTAAAATAAATATTTTCTTCAAAAAAAAAGAGGACTAAGGATATATATATATATATATATATAATCAATGTAGAAGTTCTTGTCTAGCATGCATGAGTCCCTGAGTTCAGTCCTCAATAATGAAAAATAATGAAAGAAGAGGGAGAGGAAGAAGAGGGGCCAAAGTAACTGAGAAGCTGAAGCCACTGAGGTGGGAAGAAAATTAAGAACATGGGCAGGAAGCCAAGTGCAAAGAATGCTTCCAGAAAAATGAGCTAATAAATGGTCTTAAATGCTGCGGGTAGATCCACCGAGAGGAGGACAACCATTACGCTTAACATAGAAAAGCCTCCCGCGATTTTGACAGTAACAGATTTGGTAGAGTACTAAGGGGTGAGAACCCAACTGAAATCAAATTCCAGAGAATGGAAAAGAGGAATTAGAAGTCTTGAGAACTAACAGACGGATTAAGGCACTTGCTCTCAGTGGAAGCTAAGAAGAGACATGTGGCTGAAAAGAAAACAGGATGGAGCAGTTCTACAGACAGAAGTGGAATGTTTGTATGCAGTGAAAATGATTAGTGAAAAGCAACTGGTAATGTGAAGAAGCGGCCAACACTGGGTTGATGGTCTTGAGAGGGTGACAGGTGTGAGATCAACTACATACAAGTGACAAGCTCAGTCTAGCCTCTGTTACTCTGTCAAGCAGAGTATAGAGAAGAGACAGAATGTGAGGGCTGCAGGAGTGTTGGGGACATTCTTTGGATTCCTTTGTGGGGTTTTTTTCTGAAATAGGAGTCACCACCATCAGCCTAGAGAAATGATGGAGGGAAGGGGTCAAGGAGAGGTATTGGAATAATCTTGGAGCATGAGAATGTACATGGAAGAGAGGCAAAGTACGAGATCTGAGCAGCATTCTGGCCCATGGGACGTGTGTGTTAATTAGTCTACAAGGAGAGCAATGGCTGAGATGACATTCTCCATTGCAGCGATTCATCTATGCACTGGGGGCCATCAGTACCTCCCTCAATGGGTGTTTGAGAGGATGTGAAAACCAAATATCTTAACACATGTAACACGCTTGGCACATGGTATCACTTAGCAAGCAGTCATTGGTTTTATATTATTGCTATTATGTTTTTAATTTTTATTTTACATTTGTGTTTGTGCATGTGTGCATGCACATGCATGACACAATGCATATATATAAGTCAGAGGACAACTTGCAGGGAGCTGGGTTTCTCCTTCCATCATGTGAGTCCCAAGAATCATACTCAGGTTGTGAGGTTTAGCAGCAGGTGCCTTTACAGATCAAGACAGCTCACTGGCCCCGCTCTTATCCAATATATCCATAATATGCATGTCGAGTAAACTAATACAACTTCAAGATTAAACATTGAGTCCAAGAATGTAATTGATAATCTACATTTCATCTTCATCACTCTTCAGCCTTTGATCTGCTTAGCACCAGGGTAGATGCTGTGTCCTGAAGCATCCATTTCATCCCTGGACATCTCTGGTCTGTTTTCTATATAGTGAAATTTACTATGTGATAACCTTCTCCAAAATCCACTCATTTGAGCCACACTGAAGATATCAACCCTGACTTTGTCTCTCTTCTATAAAGGTCCTCTTTGGATTTTGCTACAGATCAGAATGATCCTGAGCTACTGTCTCTGGACCTTGTCAGTATCCTCTCTTTTGTGAATGACTACTGTTACAAATGTGAATTTTACCTAACTTTGTAACCATAGCTAATCTTATATTTTAAGATCATTTAACACTTTCTCAGTTTGTTTACAATACAAACAAGATTTGTAAGCCTTGGGCTCTTTTTTCAAGCTAAACATACAGGTTTAATCTCTTGTGATCCTTTCTTGGCCTAACCCAGAACAGTGTGTGTATGTGTATGTGTGTGTGTGTGTGTGTGTGTGTGTGTGTGTGTGTATTGTGTATGGCAAAATATCAAGGTATGGAAGCAGCAAATATTAAAAGCAATGAATTATCCATTTTATTTTGCAAACAACAGATGGGGTTAGGCTGACAATATCTGCTTGTGGTTATGTGTGCTGTTCTGGGTACATAGGTGTCAGAAAGGGAAAATCCCCTGATAAAACAAATTCCTCTGTTCCTTTTCCATGTCATGCTGAATGTACAGTCCTTTGTTCAGGGGACAGTTCTGAGAGAAGTGAGAGGGAACAAGTTCTGAAAACAGATTGGGCTCACTCCTGGTTTTATTTTTTATTTGTTTATTATATTTTAAGGTATTCATAATATAAGAGCACAGTTGTTTTCAGATCACATTGACGTTGCTCAGTTTGCCATACAATTGGGTAATTGGTGTAGCATGCAAAGATGAGTGATACCATTCGTCCTTTGTTTTTCTGGGACTGTGTTACTTCACTCAGTATGATATCTTCTAGCTCCAGCCATTTACCTGCAAAGCTCATGATGTCATCTTTCTTTAACGCTGTGTAGAATTCCATTGTGTAGATGTACCACATTTTCTCTATCCACTGGTCAGTTGAGGGGCACTTGGGTTGGTTCCAGCTCCTTGCTATTGTGAAGAGAGCTGCAATAAACATGGCTGTGCATGTATCTCTGCGGTAAGATGAGTCTTGTGGGTACATGTCCAGGTTACTCCTGGTTTTAACTGACACCCAGGGATCAGGTCATCTTTGTTCAGGTTCACCTATAGTGTGGCATCTCTCTACCACCCTCCAACCTTTTCTTCCTACTGCATTCCTTATACATTTGCAGAACAACAAACCTGTCTTTGTACCTCTCATCTCTGAGAGCCACTTTCTTATCCATCAGCTTTGTTGCCCTGACTGTCTTGAGTGGAAAGTGGAATGTTCTGTTCTCTGGCTAGAATAAGTATTCTCTATTACATTCTCTAGAACATTTTTTTTTTGGTCTTTTTGAGACAGGGTCTCCCTGTAGCCCAGCTGGCCTTGAACTCACAAAGATCTGCCTGCCTCTGCTTTCCGAGTGCAAGGATTAAAGGTGTGCACCACCATGCCTGGCCAATCTCTAGAACTTATAAGATCTTAATGACTATTCCATAAAAAGTGGCTTTATATGGTACAGACAGTTATGAAATGCTGTATGTAGGTGAAATTAAATGATATACTTGTATTTGTATATGCTAATATACTACGAATTCCCTCAAAGGAGCTCCAGTGTGTTTTCTAAACTTACTGGTTAAGAATGAATTTCATGGGGCTGGAGAGATGGCTAAGCAGTTAAGAGCACTGACTGCTCTTGCAGAGGACCTGGGTTCAATTCCCAGCACCCACATGGTGGCTAAGAATTGTCTTTGACTCCAGTTCCAGGGGAATCTGACGCCCTCTTCTAACCTCCGAGGCATTGCATGACAAGGGTGCATCAACCTACATGCAGACAGTACACTCATACACATAAAAAATAATAAAGATAATAAAATTTTAAAAAGGAATTCATTTCATTATTATTTCTCATTTCCTCAGAACCATTTTCGGAAAGTGCCGCTCCAAAAAAGTGTTGCTCAAACTTAACACATGACAGAAAATATTGACTTAGATAACATTTGTTATAAAATTACATAAAGCAGGGCATGGTGGTGCACGCCTTTAATCTCAGCACTCAGGAGGCAGAGGCAGGCAGATCTCTGTGAGTTCTAGGCCAGCCTGGTCTACAGAGCAAGTTCCAGGCCAGTTGGGGCTACAGGGAGACCCTGTATCAAAAAGAACAACAACAACAACAAAAAATGAAGCTGCTACAGTCTTGTGTTCAGAGGGCTGAGAGCTTAGTCCACCAAATGACGACTCACGAAACAGTCATCATAATCCCTTATCAGCAAATGAAATCATTTCCCAAAGCAAAATTTATCAATCATTTTTTTGTACCAAGAACATAATTTTTTGAAATGTAAATCCATAAATGAGATATATCTATAAGAATCTAAGGAAAGGGACCTTAAATTTTTAAATTGTAGTAATGGAAACCTTCAAGTTTGCATGAAATAAATTGGAAACTGAGTCTATAGTTGCTCTGCACTGACAGATTTCATATCCTTCACTCAACCAAGTAGAGAGTAAAAGTATTTCAAAAAGAGACAGAAATGCACCTGTGCTGAGTGTGCACTGCCATTTGTCATCGTTCCTTCAGCTATTCACAGAGCACTCACAGTGCACAAGGTATTATGAGTAATTAAAAAAATATTTTGTTATTTATTATTTTTATTTTTTGTATATGAGTGTACTGCCTGCATGTATTTAAGTGCATTTGTGTCATGCAATGCCTGCAGAGGATAGAAGAGGGTGAAGAGACCGCCTGGAACTAGAGTTACAGATGGTTGCCACCATATGGGTGCTGGGAATTGAAGCTGGGTCCTCTACAAGACTAGGCAGTGATCTTAAGTACCAAGCAATCTCTCCAGCCCCATTATTACAAGTAATTAAGAGATGATTGTAAGGATCTGAGGGTCGGCACAGGTTGTGTGCTATTTTATATAAAGGACTATAACATCCATAGAGTTGGTATCTACAAAGGGTCTTGAACCACTTCTTATGGACACCAATAGATAAGGGTAGTTACATATTGTGAAACATCCAGTTTAACTTTCAAATTCCAGGTACCTTGGAAATACTGTAATTTGGGACAACTGCTAACAAAACCCCTTTTGTACTATCAGAATAAAAATCACAAATAGACAAAGAGTGTTGGCAGCCACAGGGTTACAAGCTAGACACAAAACCCTAGATCCTGAGAACAGGAGGCTTATGGCTCCAAGGTGTTAGAGTTCGAGGCTTATAGTTATTGTAGGTATTCAGGCCAAAGCAGCCTCAGAAGTGGGATTAGGCCTTAATCCCTTAATCTAATCTTTTAAAACCAGAGACTTACAGCTCTCCATGTTTAGGTAAGAGTCATTGCTCTGAGCCTAGAGGCCAGTAGAGTATTACAGCTCTTGAGCTTTGGGTGTTGGCAACCTCAGTTTTGAGTTTTAATATTTTTACTGAGTTTTTGTACATTTCATATAATGTATCTCAATCAAATCTAGACCTCCTACCCCATCCATACCCGCATAGCCCCGCCCCACTGATTTCATGAATTCTGTCATACATGTTAAGGGCTATCTGCTCAAGCATCTGTATCCAGATGTCCCTCAGTTCAAGTTCATCCACTGGAGTCTAGTCAGCCTATCTGGTGTCTCTCCCTTAAGGAAGCTCTATCTACCTCAAGCAGCAGTAATCAGCTGCCTGTAGTTCCTCTGCTAGGGCTTGGTCTGCTGCTTATTTCCCTGTGCTATGCTGGGCTTTTGTCTGAGTCAGCATGGATCTGTGTCTGCTGTCGCCATTATTACAAGTTCACATAAGTAACTTCCTAGTGGCCTGAAAGTCTCTGTTTCTTAGTTCATGCACTGACCCTGGCTCTTACTATATTTCTGCCCCCTCATCTGCAATGGTCCATGAGGATTAATATAGGAATCCTATCCAGGGACACAAACTCTGAAGTCTTTTATTTATTTATTTGTTTATTTTGGTCTTTTCAAGACAGGGTCTCCCTGTAGCCCCAGCTGTCCTGGAACTCACTCTGTAGACCAGGCTGGCTTTGAACTCACAAAGATCCGCTTGCCTCTGCCTCCCAAGTGCTGGGATTAAAGGCACGCACCACCACGCCCGGCCCTTGAAGTCATTCTTTAAAACTTGGCTAGTTGTGGCCTTCTGTGTGCAACACTCTGTTGCATGAAGAAGGTCCGCTGTGAAGTTGAGGGATGTATTAGTGTTCACTCTACTCCCTGTTCCACTATGTTCCCCTGTAGATATGTCACCTAGGGCTGGGCATCTCTCAAACATATATTCTCTGTGTGTGACCAGTTATGGAACTCTTTAATAGCTTCCATCTGTTGTAAAAAGAAGCTTCTTTGACAAGTGGTGTATGGTATACTTGTCAGGGAATTAGGCAGGTCTGTAGCAGGCAGATCAGGATGCCAAGGACAAGATGGGAGTGGGGATAGTCTGTGGAGGGTCTAACAAATTCATAATTTTTAAATTCTGTCTATTAAGGTCTTCAATTCATTCATCTGCTTATATATCTAATGCCCTAGTTTATTAGTCAAAGTTCTCTAGAGAACCAGAATCAGTAGAATGAATATATACAGATATATATTTATATGAATCTATTAGATTAGTTCACATGGGATAGGGTCCGAGTGGTCCAACAATGGCTACACCACTCTGGAGAGGCTGAGAATCTGGTTGCTGCTCAGTCCACGAGGCTGGATGTCTCAGCAGTCCCAATCTGGCACTGAAGGCCTGATGGATTCTGGGAGATCTGCTAGTCTTCAGTCTACATTGGACCAAAGAAGTTCGTCACACCAGCAAGATGAACTCACCAGTGAGACAGAAGACAAGTGGCAAGAAAGCAAGAGCTCCCTTCTGCTATGGCCTTTTATGTCATCAGAAGGTAATGCCCACATTTAGGGTGGGTCTTCCAGCTTCAAATGATCCAATCAGAAGGTCTCTCTCTCTCTCTCTCTCTCTCTCTCTCTCTCTCTCTCTCTCTCTCTCTCTCTCTCTCTCTCTCATTTTAGTTAATCCCAGATCCAGTCAAGCTGACATCCAGGACTAGCCATAGTTTATTGATGACTTGTATTCTTTTCATGTATTTTTTGGGAATTTCATACATGGATATTGCATTTGCATTTCCACCCTTCCCAGTCCCCTCCATCTCCTCCTGTGCCCCCACTCTCTCTCAATTTCTTGTCTTCTTTTATATTATCATTACATATATATATATACATATATTTATAAAATACATATGCATGTAATACACTGAGTCCATTTAGTGCTGCTGGTGTGTAGATAACCTACCATGTTGCTAGTCCCTGAAGAAAACTAATTCTCATGGGTGTGGTTTCCCTACCTTGTCTAGAACACATTATCTAGCAGCAGGCATCTTGCTCCTCTGGATTTTACAGTGTTCTTCTCCACCCCCTTCCCCATTGGTCCCGAGCCTTGGGTATAGAGGTTGCATGTTAGCTCTGTCAGTTAGCTCTGGGTACCCCACAATCACTTATTCTCTGCAATTTGAGCAACTGTGGAACTTGTAATAGTCTCTATCTATTACAAAAAGTACAAGGTAGTGTGGGGCGTGGTGGTGCATGCCTTTAATCCTAGCGTTCGGGAGGCAGAGGCAGGTGGAGCTCTGTGAGTTCAAGGCCAGTCTGGTCTACATAGCGAGCTCCAGGCCAGCTGGGACTAAAGGGAGACCCTGTCTCAAAAAAAGACCAAAAAATAAAAGTACAAGGTAGCTACCAAGGTAGCTCTCAGCACTCATCAGGCAAGCCTGGAGAGCAAGTGAAGTGTACAATCTTAAACTAAATGGAGACTTTGCTCCTTATGTTTGTAGAACATGAGCAACTACAAGGCTGGATCAATGGGACACGTAATGTTACGTATTTGTTTCTTAGTTTTGTTTGCAACTGTAAGCTTAACTCTGCAGTCCAGATAGACTTAGAGGAGAATAAAGAAAACATGGACCCAAAGAGATGCAGCATGCAGATGAATGAAAACAAAGCCACGTGGAGCTGGAGAGATGGCTCAGTGGATAGCAGCACTGCCGCTCTTTGTAGAGGACCACATGGCACCTAACAGCTGTTGAAAACTCTAGCTCCAGGGATCCAGTGTCCCCTTCTTGCCTCTACAGGTATTTCATGCACATGGTGCTCTTACACACATGCAGGCAAAACATACACAGGAAAAATAAAAATAAATACATATTTTTTAAAAGATAAAGCCACATATTCTAGAGCAGCCCATGCTAGCAATGATCATCATGCTGATCTGGCCATTCTTGGCCCCAAAGTGCTCCATGGCTTCCAAGTTGCCCGTTACAACCTTAACTTTCACAAAGTCTTTGCAATGCAGATAAAAACCTGGAAACTGGAGCTGGAGATATGGCTCAGTGGTTAAGAGCAATGGTTGTTCTTGCAGAGGACCTGGGTTCAATTCCCAGCACTCACATGGTGGCTAACAACTGTCCTAACTCTAATTCCAGGGGATCTGACACCCTCTTCTGACTTCTGCAGGCACTGAATGACAGGAGTCCACTTACATATATGCAGGCAATATGTACATACACAGAAAGTAAAAATAATAAGTAAAATATTTTTTAAAAACTGGAAGCCATTCATATTTGGTCTAACATTTGCCATGAGCAAGTTTCTGGGACCTATAGGCTTCAGGTTGACATTATCATCAAATTTCTCCCTGTAGATTGACCTCCCTCCACTACCTCTACAGCATGTCAGGCCAACAGTCTGCCATGTAAATCCTGAAATAATTCTGTGAAAACGGGAATACTCACGACTAAATCCTTTCTCTCCAGTGTTCAGACTGTGAAACTTTTCTGCTTTTGCCTGCAGAGAGCTCAAAGAGATGTGGCTCAGGGGCTTGCCACCTCCTACAATGTCAAAGAACATGGTGAACTTGACCATGGCTGACTGCAGGCAGCTCAAGGGGACAGTGGCACCTGCAAAGCCTGAAATATTGCTTTGTTTCAGCAAAATCACCAATGCAAGCTTATTAATAAAAACCTCATGTATTATTATTAATTTGTTATTTTGGTTTTATGTATAACAAACATACATTTGAATAATCACCATGCCATTGCCAATAATTTATTTTAAAAAGAAACTCATCTAACCAAAGATTTGTTTTTGGATGAGTCAATCCTGTCAAGTTCTGACAATCAAGATGAACTATCACACTAGGGCTCTCTTCCTGTTCGCATCACCTCTTCCTATGTAGGGGCCCCTCAGTCCTCTCCTTCTCATTCTATCGCTTTTCTCTGAAAGAGAAAGTGTTTGAGAACCCCTCTGCTGTGGGGCCAGTTGGGGGTGTACCGGCACGGAAGATAAATGAAGGGAATTTCATGTCAAGAGAAGCAGAGCTGCTGAAGAGTGAGCTTCTGATACGCAGGTGATGAGAAAGGCGCTAAGATGGTGAGGACTGTAGAACACAGAGCATGGTATCCAGGTCTACACGGATGCTCCTCGGCTCTAAATAATGATTCAAGCCAGGCATGGTGGCATACTCCTTTAATCAAAGCACTGGGAAGGTAGAGGCAGACCTATCTCTGTGAGATGCAAGCCAGCCTGGTCTACGTAGTGAGTTTCAGGCCAGCTGGGACTACAGGAAGACCCTGACTCAAAAAAAAAATCTTTTTAAAAAGCAGTACTGATTCAATTGGGTTGGAACATGTCTTGAGGTTTCTCACTGGACAGTAACTTCTATTCAACTGAATTTCTAACTCCAAAAAGTTCTGAGTGGCTAATATTCCACTGTAGTCAGACATGGATGGTGTTCTAGCTTGCCTTCAAGTGCTATGAAAAATCATTCTGACCAATACCAACTTGGGGAGGAAAGGGTTTATTTGACTTATATCTCCCAGGTCACAGTTCATCACTGAGGGAGCCCAAGGCAGGATTCAGGGCAGACCTGGAGGCAGGAGCTGAAGCACAGGCCATGGAGGAAGGCTTCTCACTAACTTGCTCTCCTGGCCCATGCTTAGCCTGCTTTCTTTTATTTAGTTATTTATTTATTTATTTTTCTTTATCAAATCTAGACCTGTGTCCCGCCCCCATTCCCCCACCCCACCAGAGCTCATGCATTCTGCCAAACATTTTCATCTCTTTCTCAGTCTTTCTCAATATTCTCCATGTGGAAGTTGACTGTTTTGAGCAGAAGTTCACTGTTTCAGTCAGTTCTTCGATGCAGTCCTTTCTGTTGTTGTTGTTGTTGTTGTTGTTGTTGTTGTTGTTTCCAATATGCATCACTCCCAACTACTTGGACAAAAGCTCAAAGGGCCATGCAAAAGCAATTCTTACAACTAGGTAATTGGCACTAGCATCCACAGATGAGGGATACCATTCTTCATTTGTTTTTCTGGGACTGTGTTACTTCACTCAGCATGATGTCCTCTAGCTCCAGCCATTTTCCTGCAAAGCTCTTGATGTCGTCTTTCTTTACTGCTGCATAGAACTCCATTGTGTAGATGTACCACATTTTCTCTATCCACTCATAAGTTGAGGGGCATTTGGGTTGGTTCCAATTCCTTGCTATGGAATAGAACTGAAATAAACATGGCCATGCATGTATCTCTGTGGTGGGGTGAGTCTGAGGGTACATGCCTAGGAGTGGTATGGCTGGGTCCGGTGGCAAGTTCATTCCAAGTCTTCCAAGGGTTTCTCCACACTGCTTTCATAGTGGTTGTTCACAGTTTACATTCCCACAGCAGTGGATGAGTTTTCTTCTTTCCCCCAACCCTCTCCAGCACTTGATATCATTTGTTTTCTTGATCCTAGCCAGTCTTATTGAGTAAGATGATATCTTAAAGTGGTGATTTTGCATTTCCTTAATGATTAGTGATGTGAACACTTCTTAAGGTGTTTCTCGACATCTCTAATTCCTCACTTGTGAAGTCTCTGTTCAGCTCTTTGCTCCATCTTTGAGTGGTCATTTGTTTTCTTTCTTCTTTGTTTTTTGAGATAGTTTATTATTCGGAAATCAATACTTTGTCAGATGTTTCTTCAGCTGAAGGTTTTCCTCCCACTCTGTGGGATTTCTCTTCACTTCCTTGATTTTTTCTTTTGATTGTGACAAAAGCTTTGTGGTTTAATGAGGTCCCATTTATTCAATTGTACCTTTAATTTCTTGCGCACCTGCTGTCTGATTTAGGAAGCTTTTCCTATGCCTATGTCTTGTAGTCTGCTGCCAACTTTTCTCTCATGGCCTTCAGAGTTTGGGGTTTCATGTTGAAGTCTTTATCCATCTGGAGTTCTTTGTACAGGGCGAGAGGATAGGGGTTTAATTTCATTCTTTACAAATGTGATCCATTTTGCCAAACACTACTTGCTGAAGATGCTCTTTCTCATGTGCTTCTTGTCCCCCGTCAAATATGAGATTGGCTGAAATTGTATGTGCTCAGATTGATCTTTGGTTTTGTTCCATTGGGTCAACAGGTCTGTTTTGTGTGCCAGTACCAGGCTGTTTATGATATAGCCCTTAGTATAGTTTGAAGTCTGGTTTAGAGATCCCCCTGTGTAGCTCTATTTGCTCAGGGTTGTTTGTGCTATTCGGGGTCTTTTGTTTTTCCCAATGAAATTAAGGACTTTTTTCCAAGGCCTGTGAAGAAACTCTTGGGGATTTTGATTGGCATTGCATTAAATCTATACAAGAAGAATTTCGGATAGTTAGAGTGGACTTTTTACAATGTTATTTTCCCAATCCATGAGCATGGGGATGTTTTCCATCTTCTGAATTCTTTCTTCAATTCTTCTTTTAAAGGTTTAAAATTTGTTGTAGAGATCTTTGGTTGTCTTTGGTTAGGTTTGTCCTAGGTATTTTATTTGTGTTTTTGAGGCTACTGTGAGTGGAAGGTCTCTTTGAATTCTTTCTCCAGTTGCTTGTCTTTGGTGTAAAGAAAGCCATTTTTTTTTAGGTTAATTTTGTATCCTGCCACTTTGCTGAAGCTGGTTAACTCGGTTTCTAGGAGTTTTTCTGGTGGATTTTTAGCATCCTTAAGTAAACTAATCATATCATTGGCAAAAAAGGGATAGCTTGACTTCCTCTTTTCAATTAGTACTCCTTTAATTTCCTTTGCTTTGCCTTATTGCTCTAGCCAAGTGTATTTCAAGACACTATATTGAAGAGGAGTGGTGACAGGTGGCAGCCTTGCCAAGGTTCCTACCATTTAAAACTGGAATGTTTTCTGTATTCATTTCCCCATTTAGGTGATAGTGGCTGTGGGTTTCCTGTATAGGCTTTGATTACATTGGAGGAATGATCCCTCCAATCCAATTCCTTCTAGGACTTTAAGCATAAAGGGATGCTGGATTTTGTCAAAGGCTTGTTTCAGCATCAATTGAAGATGATGGTGTGGTATTTTGTCTTTCATTCCATTATGAGTGTTTGATGTATGTTTTATATATTGAATTTTCTATGTTGAACCATCCCTCAGCCTGGTATGAATATCCAACTTGGTCAATGATTGGGATATCTTCTTGATGCGGTCTGTAGTGTGATTGCCCAGTATTCCTGTTTAGAATTTTTGGCATCTGGTGTTCATTAGGAGATGGTACTATAAGTCTCGCCTTTTCATTGTATCCTTTGCTGGTTTTGGTAATACGTGATGCTGGCTTCAGTAGAAGGAATTGGGGAATTCCTCTGTTTGTATCCTTCTGAAACATATTCAGTAAGTAATGGTTGTAGGTCTTTTTTTTGAAGTGTTTTTATAGGAATGCTGCCATGAAACCATGCTGGGTCTGGGCTTTTTTTTTAGTTGGGGAGGTTTCCTTATTACAGTCTTCATTTTTCTCATGTATTATGGGTCTGTTAGCGTCGGACTTCTTGTAGTGTAATCCCAAGATTTCAGATATTTCATCCATTTCTTCTAGTTTTTAAACTGGTAGAGTATTAGGTTTTTGAAGTATATCCCTTGATTTGATCTTTTCTAGATTTTTCCTTGCGTTGTCATGATATTCCCTTTTCGTCTGGATCTTGTATTATTTGGAGTTTGTTCCTTCTTCCTTTGGGTATAACTGGCTAGAGGTCTGGTCTATCTTGTTTATTTCTTTCAAAAACCAACTTTTGTATTATTGAGTGATTTTTTTTTTTATATTTTCTTTGTTTTCTATTTCAATTGAGCTTTCTGAGTCTGATTTTTTGGTATTTCTTCCTACGTCCTCGTTGCACTTTAAGGTTCATCTGTTGTTTGGCTCTCAAATGCTTTGTTAGCTGTAGGGTTAGATCATTCACTTGTGCTCTTTCTGTTTTTTCGTCTAATGTAGCACCCAGGGCTTAAAACTTCCCTCTTAGGACTGCTTTAAAGGTATCCCATAGTGTTTTGTTGGTTGTATTGTCATTGTCTATTCAGTTCCAGGAATGCTTTTTATTTCTTTTATCTCTTCCTTGACCCATTCCATTATTCAGAGAGTGTGTTTGTTTAGTCGCCATGTGTTCTTGTAGGCTAGTAGTGCTTATCCTTCGGGTGTTGATGTTGAGCTTATTCATTGCACTGTGGTCTGATAGAATGCATGAAATTATTTCCAGAATCTTTTTGTATTTGTGAAGGTTTCTTCTGTGTGTCCAGTATGGTGGTCGATTTCGGAAAATGTTCGTGGGGAGCTTGAGTAGAAAGTGTATTCTCTGGTATTAGGCGGAAATAGTTCGGTACGAGGTCTATGAGGTCCATTGGTGTATGTATCAATTGCAGTTCAGATGTCCTCTGCTGTTTATCTTTGTCCTGTAGATCCTGTCCAAAGGACTCAGTGGGGTATAAGGTCCGCACTCTGAGTGTACTTGGGGTTAGTGGTTTGGACTGTACAGTCCTCTGGAGGAAATTGGGCTTTAATAAAGTTTGGGTGACAAGGATTTGGGGCATAAATATGTCATAATTTGTGAAATCTTCTTGGTGAATTGAATTCCTTGATAAAAATGTTAATGGCCTGTCGTTGTCTCGTCTGATTTTCTTTTACTTTGAAGTTCTATTTGTCTGATATTGAAAATAGCACACACATGCTTTCATTTTTAAGGTACATTGTTGGAATATTTTTTTCCATCCTAGTTCAATTTTAAGTGTTGTCCTGTCCTTGAGGTAAGATGTGATTTCTTGTAACGCATGCAGATGGGTCTGTTTCCTAATCCAAATCCCCCCAATCTGGTCTTTTTGATTGGGGAATTTTGTCCATTAAATGTTTAAGGTTATGACTGATAGGTTTTGTGTTGCCTTCTTTTCGCCTTATTTCCATTTGAGTTTGGGTTTTAGAAGTTTTCTACTCTTACTGCAGTTTAATGACTTTTATTGATTTCTTCTCTTTCTAGGTGCCTGGAGGTTGGGTTTGCTCCTTTCTTCTGTCCTTTCTAATGTTTCAAGTATTCCCTGAAGGGTTTGGTTTTTCAGCATGTATTCTGTTCAACTTGTTTATGTGTCATGGAATGGTTTTTCTCTCTCCTTCACATTATAAGCGACATTTTGCTGGTATGAGTAACCGTGGTTGGCACTAGTGTCCTTTAACATTTGGGAATGCTGTAGACTCCAATTTCTTCTTGGTTTCATGTTGCATTGGTGAGAAGTCAGTTGTTATTCCGGATAGGTTTCCCTTCTAGGTCACTTGTTTTTCTTCTTGTGGCTTTAAAAAGGATTTTATCTTTGCTTTGGTGTCTAGCATTTTTAACTATGATGTGGGCATGGAGAATTTTCTTTTCTGATCTTGTCTGTTTGAGTTCTATGTGCTTCTTGTTATTTTGCATTGGTTTTGTCCTTTTTTTGTAGTTTGGGGAATTTTCATCTATTATTCTGTTGAAGATCTGATCAATGCCATTCTCTTAGGATTCTTTCTCCTTCCTTCTATCCTTTGATTGTGGATGGTTTGATCTTTTCATAGTTGTCCCACAGTTACTGGTTGTTCCACTTTTGTGTTATTTTTAATTTTCATAGTCTGTTACTTGAGGTTTTTAGTTGTTCTGAGTTATCTTCCAGGTCTGATATTCTTTGTTCTGCTTCCTCCATTCTGCTTCTGAGGCTTTTTCCATTCCTTTCCTCTTGATTCGATGAGTGTTTGATTTCCTTTTTCATTTCCTCTTCTGATTTCTTTAGTATTTCTACTTCCTTTTGGAGCTTCTCAATCTCTTCCTGTAGCTCTTTGCTTTGCTGGTTGGTTTCCTTATCTTTTTCAGGATGGGATCTTTTCAGTGTTTCCACTTCCTTCTGGAGTTTGTCATTCTCTCTCTCTAGGTCCTTCTTGAGTTCTTCATTCTCTTTTCTTAGTTCTTTGATTTGCTCTTTATAATCTTGTAGTTATTTAAGTATGTTCCCAATTGTGTTCCTGATATCTGTGTCCTGGGCCATCCCCAGGGGGATCCCACTGTAGGAATCTTCTGAAGGGTTGGTAGAGCTCGGTGCAGAATTATCCTGCCCCTTTCCTGTGTTGTCTCTTCTTCGTGTTCCTGACATATGGGCTTCTCCTTGCCTTTATTCCAACGTGAGTCCCAAATGCCTCTTCACTGTGTTGAAGGCTTGCTTTGCTTGCCTCCTTCAGATGCCTTCATAGTCCCAGTTGGTGGGTGGGGTGGGGGTGCTCTTTAGCCGGCGCCCTGGTACCTGTGCTTCAGCTGGTCTCGGGAGATCTCAGATCTCAACACTCACAAAACCCTACCTTTTATATCAGCTGTGAGGATAACTCCACCCCCACAGCCACAAAAGGCAATTAAACCAAAGACAACTGGATTAATGGATTAACTAGATTAAGTCAAACAAGAATCAGCCTTGCTGAAGCACCCAGCTCCTACCTACTTACCTGTGCTTGCTTCAGTTGGTCTCAGGAGATCTCATATACTTAGCCTGTTTTCTTATACACAACAACCTGCCCAGTGGTGGCACCACCCCACAGTGTGTTGGTCCCTCCTACAGCACTCAACAAACAAGAAAATACCCCACAGACGTGGCCACAGGCAAGTCCAATGGAGGCAATTCCCCAATTGAGACTCCCTCAACCCAGGTGTGTCAAGTTGACACTAAAGCTATATAGAGCACAGATGGATTCTTATTTTTTTTCTTGAACAGGAGAAAAGAAGGAACGATGAACAGAGTCATGAAGTGGGATTAAGGGAAAGTGCTTCCTTCCCCACGGGCATGCTCCAGAGGCCTTTCCATACCATACATTAATGCTCATTCCTTTTCCTTCTCTTTTTCTGTTTTTAGTTTGTTTCTTTTTTAATTTTTAATTATTTATTTATTTTATGTGTATAAATGTACTGTCTGCATGAAGGTTTGTGCAGCACCCATGTCGTGCAATGTCTTGGAGATCAGAAGAGGGAGTCAGATTCCCCTGGAACTGGAGTTCTCCTGGAACTGGAGTTATGGACGGTTCTCAGCCGCCATGTGGGTGCTGGGAATAGAACCCGGATCCTCTGCAAGAGCAGTTGGCGCTCTTAACCACTAGGCCATCTCTCCAGCCCCTTTAGTTTGTTTCTTGTTAGCTCAACAAACATTTATTAAGCCCCTTTTGTGGGATTGGTTATCTTCCAGCTGTTTCAAAGTTCAAAGATGACAGACTTGTCCAGATATGATGATGCCCGCCTTTAATTCCAGCACTTGGGTGGCAGAGGAAGGTAGATCTCTGTGAGACTGAGGCCAGCATTGTCTACGTAGTGAGTTCCAGACTACCTGGAGCTACAGAAAGATCTTGACTCAAAATAAAACAACAACAAGAAAAAAACAACCAGGGGCTGGAGAGATGTCTCAGTGATTAAGTGCACTCGGCTGTTCTTTGTTTGGTTTGGTTCCCAGCCCCTGTGTGCCAGCTAACAATCCATCATAACTCCAGTTTCAGGGGAGCCGTCGTCCTCTTCTGGCCTCTGCAGCATTACACAACATGGGTGCACTTAATATACATTCAGGCAATATACTCATACACAAAAAATAAAAATAAATAAATTTTTAAATTTTATGAACAGAAAAAAGATCAAACTCTGGTCATCATCCTCAAGATACTTTCAAACTAAAGGAGGAAATGGACAACTGAAGCACTATGGGGAAAAAAAAAAACTCATTGCAGTGCATGCCCACTCCTTAACATTCTCAGGGCTTGTAAGGTCATCTTTATTGTTTACTTTCTATTGTAATCCTAACAGTGCAAGCTCTTCCTGGGCAGCCAGATTCTCAGGCCTTGCCTACAGTTTTGCAGAAATGGACATCCAGCACAAATGATTTTTTATGATGGAGATGGAGAACTTTGGGCTGGTGAGATGGCTCAGTGGTTGAGAGTACCGGCTGTTCTTGCAGAGGATCAGGTTTGGTTCCCACCACCCACATGGCAGCTAACAACCACCTGGAACTCCAGTTCCAGGGGATCTGACTTCATCCTCTGACCCCCACAGGCATTGCACAATACAGGTAAACTTACAAAGATGCATGCATAACACTCATACAAGTAAAATAAATAAACAACTTTTTAAAGTAGAGAGCTTCATATAATGACAACTAATCCATGTATAGATTTTGAGCCCTTTATGGAACCGTCTCTAACTGTCCAACCAATGTTCAACTATAAAATGAATTTTCATCCCCAACACATAGGTAAATATATGCAAATTTCATTTATCTCTCTGTTTCTCTGTCTCTATCTCTCCCTCTCTTCTCTCTCTCTCTCTCTCTCTCTCTCTCAGAGATAAACACATACCTTTGTGTGTGTTTCCTCCATCTCTTTTAGCTCAGAGTAACAGTATCTTCATACTCCTTTTATATCTCACCCACTGCTACCATTATAGCTATGACAAAATAAAACTGTGTCCAGTTGAGACTGTGCTTTGGACCACAATGTCCATGGGCCCATGTGTTCGGGGTTTGATCTCCATGGTGCCACTATTAGGAAGTGATGGAAGCCGTGGGGTGCACCTAGTTCCTTAGTTCACTAGTGATGCTCTCGGAGGAGACTGTGGGGCTCCAGACCCTTTCTCATGCCCTTTCACTCCCCGGCCCTGAGATGAGTGTTTTTGCTCAGCTACGTGGTCCCGCCATGATGTGCTGCCTTCCCCCAAAGCAACAAGATCAAATGATCATGGACTGGAACTCTAAAACAACAGCCAGAATGAATCTTCCTCTTAATAAGTTGATTGTCTCTGGCATTTTGTTATAAAGATGGAAAGCACAACACAGGGACAAAGGCATCAAGGGAAAAACTTCTAGATGACAAAAGTGTGAGCAATCATAATGAATCCAATTACGTAAAGTTAAAAGTTAATGGAGCTTGAATTTGTTAGTTGTTTCATCAACAAATACTTCTGGACACCCACAATGTAAGGGGAAGAATTTTAAAAACTCTAGAGTCTCCCTGGTGGAAAAAGAAATACTTTCTGTATTCTAAAGGAAGATGTTACTCAAGTGTGGAGAGTTCTGGTAAACTCTCAAACAAAGGCAGGACCAAAGTCTAGAATATACATAAAACATGGGGATGTGACTAGACCACTGCAGGGACAGCTAGGCCACATTTAAGATGAGGAGATGACTGATACTGGGAAAGAGGAAGCCTTGTTAAGATGAGAGGAAGATCATTTCCTGCAGAAAGAACAGCACAAGATCAAAAGGGTGTGCTGTTGGGGGCAGAGAGAATTGCCTCTGCTGACCCCTCTGAAGTTGGATAACAGTAGGAAGAGTAGAAGCCCAAGGCCTCAGGAGAACTCTGGTGGAGCAAGGCTGGTGTGCTGCAGGAGATGTGGAGATGGAAGAAGCTACTGTCTCTGAGCTATAATGTGTGCTGTAGTTAGATCCAGGGCACTTACTACAGAACTAGCTGTGGAGCTGTGTGTGGAGGCAGATAATCGAGCAGTACTCCTTGGAGAAGCAAGGTAAAGAGTGTTACTATCTGCTGAAGCAGAAGGTGGGTGTGGAAGAAAATATATGGAAGCAATGGGCAGTCATTAACTCTGTTTGGCCATGTTAGGATTGAGATCTGTCCACTTTCAAATGGAGAAGACAGTATTGAGTCTGGGATCACAGCTCCAAGTTAGATATACATGAGCTGTCAGCACGTGGAAGCATCAGACAGCCATGTTTATTTGCCTTATTCTTTTCCCTAGCTCTAGACACCTTTGCCTAAACCCTCTGTTCCAGCTCTCAGAAAGACCCGTCTCCACTGGCAAGAACTGCAAAGTAAGACTGAATAGAACGGTGAAAACCTGCCATTCTAAAGAAGAAAACGCCCTAGATGAATGCACATGGTATCAGAGCTGTGAGGTCTCTACAGTCAGAACCCGGACTTGACTGACGGTGAATCTGGAGTGCAGAGAGGTGAAAGAATCAGGTTGTCACGTCCCCGGCACACGTGATTTAGGGACCCCTGCCTGGCATCCCTCAGCATACCCACTCTGCCAAGGTGGTCCGACACTAGGACCACCAGAAATGAACATCATCGAGGTGGTGCACATACCATGAGTTAAAATTAAAAGTATATTTTAGGAGTTCTCATCCTTTATCATTCAAGGCCAGTGAGAGTCCTAGTACAATGGGACAGACGGGACCAGAGGTTCTAAACACTGGAACGTCTCCTGGGACCAGTCAGCTTATCTCCTCCAAAGGCTCCTCTGGGCCATGCTTTACTTTTAATTCGTGGTCAGTAAAAACCAGCAGTCCCCTAGGTCTCTGGTGGCCAGAGTCTCCATCCACCCTTTGAGAATAAGGGTCTGAACAAGCTACTGCTCTGTTCCCACAATGCACCACTAGAGGGCTGCAGAGACTAGCAATGATGGAACGGACACCCCCCCCCCCAAACTAAACAGGCCGTTCCTAAGGGTCCAACCCTCCCTTTAGGTGGAGGAAACTGGAGTGTCAAGAAGCATCGGTCGTGTTCTCAAGGCCACCCAGCTTATCAGTGGCAAAGTCAAAATTTCACTATGGTGTTCCTTCAAAATGCAATGCGATCTCATGAAAAGTGGGTGTATTTGGGAGCCAAGAACCGCATTTGGCTGTATCTCATCTTGTGGGCAAGGTCAAATTTCCTAATGTCCTCGGTGTCTTCATCTGTTTATGGGCAATGATTACTTATCCCATGCCAGGTATTATGCTCAGTCGGTAAGTAACACAGTTGAGGCCCAGCACATAGTAATCGCTCTCCAGAGTCCCTAGCCTTCACCGCCTTCTGAGATTTCTCTCCAGGGTAAGTCAACCTCATGAAACAAATTTCAGGAATGAACCCAACTGATCCTATCTGATTATAATACTTCACTGCATGTTAAAGTGCATTTGAAAGGAACTACATATTGTTTTTAAAAAGACAACAAACAAAACCGTAGGAGGGTGTTCCAGCTTGCTTTTCTATTGCTGTGATAAACACCACGACCAATTTGTAAAGAAAAGCATTTATTTCAGCTTACGCTTCTAGGCAACAGTCCATCACTCAGGGAAGTCAGGGCAGGGAAGCAGAGGCCCTGGAGAGACCCAGTTTACTGGCTTCTTCCCTGGCTGTCTCCTTGGCTCAACTAGCTTTCTTTTGAATATTTTATTTATTATTTGTATTTTGTATGTGTATGAGTGTATTGCCTGCATGTATGCAAGTGCGTGCATGTCATGCAATGCCCTCAGAGAACAGAAGAGGGCATCATATCCTTTGGAACTGGAGTTGCAGATGGTTGTTAGCTGCCATATGATTGCTGGGAATTGAACCAGGGTCCTCTGGAAGAGTAGCCAGTGCTCCTAATCACTGAGCCATCTCTCCAGTTCCTCTGCTATCTTTCTTAAGTAGCTCAGACCCACCTACCTAGGGATGTAGCACCCACAGTGAGCTGGGCCCTCCTGTACCAATGAGCAATCAAGAAAATGCTTCGCAGCTATGCCCACAAGCCAATCTTCAGTTGAGGTTCCCCATTCCAAGGTAACTATGTTTATGTCAAGTTGAAAATGAAAATCAACCCCAGAGGGGTCTATAGCTTTAATCCAACAAGGAGGAAAGGGAAAGAAAGTGGCTCCCTAGCCGCTGTCCCAGGCATCTGGTGATCGCTTTTTATTCACTGTTACTCAGTGGATGTCTACTGAGTCCCACTAAAGGCAAAGATGGTGCCAGACAGCATGGCAGAACACAGCAATAACCATCAGTCCCTGCCAAGCAGTGCCCCGCCACTTTATCTCCCCTCACTCATTTCCACCATAGTCCCGGGTGCCGGGCATCATCAGCCTCCTCTTGGAGATGAGGGGAGCGCAGCTCGGAGAACTTAAATGACCATCTAAGGCCTTTCAGAAAGTAAGTGGCAGCTCTGGTGTTCCAGGCCAGCTTTGCCTGTGCGCTAGTCCTGCTGATCTTCCTTCCGAGGCTCGCAGCACAGCGCAGCACAGGAGAGAACCTGGAAGTATTGTAGAGGGAAGGATCCCAGAGGGAGCAGTACTCCTGATCCAGGGGATTCGGGGGGCTTCTAGGGGATCCTCACACTGGCCTGGGGTAGGAGGAGTGATGACACATCCATCAGTAGTGAATCTGATGTATCAAAATGGTATATTTGGTGGATGAGAATCTCCCTGCCCCTCTCCTCCCTCAACTGGCTGCGTTCTAAAAACCAATTCTTTCTGAAAGGAAGCAAGGTCAAGCCTAAAGCATCTAAGGCCAGCGCTGTAACACCAGGGCCTCACCAACAGCTCCTCCTGGAAAATAATTTCATGTTCAGTTGTTCTATTTTTAAAATCCTGACTGAAGTGTCTCCACAAGGTGAACAAGGTGAAAGGTTCCAGGAATTTCCTAAAGCATTTAACACAGCCCACGGCTGACCTGACCTAATTGGTGGAAGTAGAGACCTCCTCCTTTGGCTTCCTCCCCATAGCCTGCAGACCGCCATCCAAAGGTACTAACTAGTCTGAGGAGCCTCCGGCAGCTGTTCTCCCCCCCACCCCCACTGGTTTTCCGAGATACTGCTTCCAGCCAGTCAGTCATGTGCACATCTTCTGAACAAGAATGTCCAGATGCTGTTCTAAAGCAGCTCTGGAAATAGCCAGGCACCTGAGTGTAACCTGACACAGGAAACATCCTTCCATCCGGTACAAAGCATGCTCCTCTAATGCAGAGAAGAGGAAGCCATAATTACAATCATTCATTCATCTTACAGAACTGAGCCTCCAGCAAGGAGCCAAATGAAGGTCTAGTCCCTGGCTGCATATTACAATCACCTGGGAATTTTTAAAACGACCAACACCACAACTCCACCCCAAACCAATTAAATAATATTACCTGGGAGTGGAGCCTAGTTCTCTTGTGTTTTTTAAAAGCTCTCTGGGTGATTTTTATGTGGTTATGAATCGTTAGATATTATATAAAATACAAAACAGACTAGGCCTCAAAAATCCCAAGCTTCCACAGTGATGTGGGTTTTTTTTTTTTTACTTGAAGGTGACCTTGAATCATCTTCACCAGCAGTCTGAGAAGGATTTGTTACTGCCCATTTTCCAGCTGAGGTAGGTGAGGGAGGCTGTGGCTACCCAATAGCACCTAGCCCACAAGCAAGTAGACGTTACGCAGAAACCAGGTTTTCTAATTCCATCATTCATGTGTTCATGTCACGGTGCAACACACTGAGAAACTGGACTGGAAAAGAGGCTTGGCGCTGCAAGTCAGTACACCACAGCAAGGTCACAGCCGAAGTGAAATATGGCAAAGCCCCGGAAGGTGGATCTATCCACCATGGCCAAATCCACTATCCAGTGGTGTACATTAGTGTTCCTAAAGCTGGGTCCATGTTGATCCATTTCTTATTTACTTAGCTGTTCTTGTTGAGGATTTTCTACGCAACCTTGTGTCCAGAATTGTAAGTAGATACTTGAAAGCTCACCATGACAGAATCAACAGTTGGCCTTGGAATATAACAAGTCCTAAGAAGAACATAATTTATTGCATAAACTTGTAGACTGGATAGTCAGCACTCCCATGTTGGCTGTTCTGCTGTCCACTGGTTGATGTTCAGTAGGCATTAGGGGTGGGCAGCCTGAGCTCACAGGAGAAATGGAACAGGTGCAGCAAGGGGGCTGAAACCCAGACTTTGAAATAGAATTCTCTCCCTGGGGGACTGTTAAGCCTCATCTTAAACCTTGCTTCCTCAGGCTACATACACAGTTTCACTTGCCCTAGACTGTGTTATAACACTCTCAAAGCAGTCTCAAAGATATTTAGTCTAGTTTCCCAAGTGCTGGTCCTTTGGGGAGTGGGAATTATTTTTCATATACAAAGCCACTAACTCCTGCCCTTCCCCCTTCCCCAACCTTGGACTGGGCTCTTGTGTCTGCTCTTCAAGCCCCCTCCTTCTTCACCTCTGCTGTTCATCAGAGAAGTTCACCTGCTCACCACTTGGGAATCACTAAGAAGCAGTCCTCTCCATTTTCCAAATGTAGAAGCTTAAGTCCAAAGAGCAACCTTACTGGAGACATGCTGCAGATGGCTCTAGACTAGCGCAGCCTCCCGATCCCACCCTAATGCTCTGTCGGGTCCCACTCAACCACCACCATTCAACACAAGCATAGATTCCAATCCAAGCACTAACAAATGCAACTGAGAGACACTAGGCTCATTTTAGTGGCTTTGAACCTGGGTCAAACATGGGATGAGATCATAGTAAAAGCAAAGAGTCTTAGACCCCCTTACGCCCTCTAGACCAAGATCAACGGTCCTAGATTATTTACCAATATGCATGATTAATGCCTTGATATGTGTGAAATCCATAACCATTTTGAAAAAGAGGACCTGCCAGGAGCAGAATCCAAAGAATAAGTCTCTATGAATAGGAGTTTTGTTGTGTGATAGCTAGAGGCTCTTGACCCTTTTGGTTCCTTCAAAAACTGTAAAAGTAATAATAAAAATCCACTTACTGAGCACCCAGTGAGTCCCAAGTGATGGAAAATACTTCATTTATTGTCTCGTGCCCATCTGATACACAAGTCTTATTTTCTCTTTACACAGATGAAGAAACTGAAAGTCGGTAGTAATAACTTGCTGAGGTTCACATGGTTGATAAATACCTGAGCCAGGGTCAAGTCTGTCTGTTCAAAAGACTGTGCCTCATACATAAACCACATATGTCCTTCCCCTGAACTGAGGCTTTCTTCAACAGACATTCGAAAATGATGTGCAGGACTGGGCTGACACATAGATCCAGACATGCAGAGGAGAAAAGTACCAGCTTGCAATGACTGAACGCCCTGCAGTACCTTCTAACTGGTTCCCACCCCCTTTCACCCATCCTTGTCGGACCATCCATCTCCTTGTTAGTAACACGCCCTTAAGGCTGTGCGAGGAAACATGCAGTCTGAGCACAGCCTGGCCCAGCCCTGGAATGGAGTCTGATGCCTGTGACATTCATCAACTGGTTAATTTCAGAAAGGCATCCATTTGCACCAGCTGCTTAAAAAGCTCTTGGCCCTCAGGAGACAGGCAGCCAATCACAAGGCAAAGGCAGGGAGTTTTTCTGGTAACAATATTCAACTGGGTGTCTGTCTGCTGCTTGGTTGGTTATATAATTTCAAAGAGGCTCAGGAGACTGGAGAATAGACTTAAAATGAATGCCTTATTGCCTTTAAATTATTTTATATTTATGGGTTACATTTGTCCTTAACGCACAAGTGCCCTATTAACCTATTGTGAGGACGATGGGCATGAGGAAATGACAGCTGTTGCTCTTTATGTGGAGAAAGATGCCTGGCGGATTCCAGTGGAGACTCTCCAGGTGGTTGCAGAGTGTGTGTGTGTGTGTGTGTGTGTGTGTGTGTGTGTGTGTGTGTGTTTAGGAACAGGAAAGGGAAAGAGGAAAAGTCACTACAGGTCCACTGTCTACTCCTAGACTGCTAGTTCAGGTTCAAACCTCAAGAAATAAATAGCTTTTTTTTAATTAATTTTATTTATTTCTGTATGTGTATGAATGTACTGTCTGCATGCAAGTTCGTGCACCTGTGTCATGCAATGCCGTGGAGGTCAGAAGAGGTTGGTCGGATTCCCCTGGAACTGGAGTTCTCCTGGAATTGGAGTTTCAGACAGTTCTCGGCTGCCATGTGGGTGCTGGGGATCGAACCTGGGTCCTCTGTAAGAGCGGTCGGTGCTCTTAACCGCTAGGCCATCTCTCCAGCCCCATAAATAGCTTTTAAAATTGACTGATAAACTAGAATACAAACACATTCCCACAGACACAGAGGTTCTTCACTCTACACTAACTTATGTTACAGACTTCCTTCCAGTTGTCAGGTTCCCCAGGAGACCAGAAGCCTTTACATCAGATCTGGAATAAATAAAGACTGTGGTATCTACTCAGGGAAACATTGCACCTACCCAGAGAAAAGAAGGATGGTCATTTCATCAGTGCACAAAGTGGGGATGGAAAACACTATGGAAGAACTAGGGATACGGGGGAATAGGGCATATCCCTGTCCTGAAAACAGGCATCAGAAACCCAGACAGCACTCCAGGACATGGAGAAGTACTAAATGTTATCATTGCTATTCAGCACTGTATTGGCCTATGCAACATAGCAGCACAGTGAGAAATAAATAAGAGCCATTATAATTGGAAAAGAAAGGGTGAAATAGTAATTACTTCCAGGAGACATGATAGTGTATACTGCCTGTCTACACCCCCTCTATTACTAATCCACCTGAGGGCCTTTCAGTGTGCCAGGCATGGGACAGGAATGATCTCCCTTTGTCCTGGCAAAAGCCCATGAGACAAGCACTAGCTGTCATCTTTGTTTCACTGGTGGTAAAGCAGAAGCTTAGAGAGGTCGGCATACCCACCAAGTCCTGGTGTATCTACCTACAAAGCTGGCCTGCCTGTCTTCCTAGGTTTACAGTTATTCACACACCTAGCATGATGGCTCTCCTCATCTTACCTTCTGCCTTTTGTTGTACTGGACACTTATGATTAATTTTTGCTTACATGTTCTTCTTTTGTGGTCTCCATGTAAACCATCATTCTGGCTGCATCTGATACTTTATATTTTGCATTGAACTCAAGGTAAGAATTAATTAGTACAGAATATATCAACATATGTATAGTAGAAAAAAGTGGTGGTGATGATAAAGGGCAGGGAAGAGAGGGGAGAACAAATGTACAAATGCTTCATTTATTCATTCAGCATCAGATATGTATGAAATATCTATGGAGTATCAGTTATTGAGTGCTTTGAGCTGAGACAAGCAGGACCCAGATATACCCTCAGGCTCTGTGAAGTATGGCAAAATGGGGATGGGAATCAGTTATGATGACCCAAAGGGAAGACTTCATTGTAGCTTATTATTAATATTATTATTCATAATTTCTTCTCTTTGCTCCTTAGTGGTACTTTAAGATCAAATGAAGTTCATTTTTAAATCTTTATTAATATTTTTATTTTATGTGTATGAGTGTATTGCCTGCATGGAAGTTCATCATGTGTGTATAATGCCTGCAGTGACCAGAAGAGGGTGTCAGATTCCCTTGGAACTGGAGTTACAGGCAGTCCTTAGCCACCATGTGGGTGCTGGGAATCAAACTTCTGCAAGAGCAGCCGGTGTTCTTAACCTCTCCAGTTTTTAAAGGCATGTTTAGGACCAAACCAAATATAACTATAACAAGTATTTAGCAACAGTGGCTTATAACTGAAAAACTGAAAAAAAATTATAAACCATCCGTTATTAATTCAGACATGAATCTTCACATGAATTAATTCATTTCCTCTTCACTAGAACTTTAAGAAATAAGTACCAATACTATTCCCACTTTAAAGACCAATCATACATGGATACAGACATCTGAATATTAATTACCTATGATGTACATAACTCTATGATTAAAAAGCTAGGAGTAGAGAGCAAGGCACTGACAATGAAGTCTGTAGATTTGGATCTCTCTGAGTAAATTAAGGGCAGATATCTGGTAGATAACTTCTAAGATATCTTTAATTCCCAAACCCTGAAAATCCGTCTTAATTTTATTTTCTATGGGAATAAAGTATGGAAGGGTGGGAGATGAGAAGAGAGGGAAAGCAGACTAGAGCCCCAAAGCTCCAGAAGATTCCACAGGATCAACTCCCACAGAGTTAGGACACCAGAACCAGGGGCCAGTAGGCAATCAGGAAATACTCCTTGAGTAAAAAGGATGCGTGAGGGGAGCAACCAGCGTTAAAAAGTTAAATCTTCACTTACAGATGGAAAGAGATGCAGGGAATGTAAGCCTGTATTTCATGGGCATGTGAAATGGCTCAGTGGGTATAATTGCTTGTGGAAGCCCAATGATTTGAGTTTGATCCCCAGAACCCATATTAAAACAAAAACAAACAACAACGAAAACTGGATTTGGTAGTGAAGCTTGCAGAACAGTTCACAGGCCAGCTAGCCTAGAGCGCGAAGCCAGACAGAAACAAGATGGACCCTGCTTCAACGAGGTGTACGTCAAGAACCAGCTACCCAAACCTGGCCTCTGGATGTGAAGTTGGGTAGGGTTGAGGGAGGGGCGTAGAGGTCTCCTCCCATGAGCCAGAGTTGTGATCCGCTCCTGTGAGTTAGAGCTGTCATCCCTCACATGAGCATGGAGCTCTGGTCCCCTATTGCCTGAAGCTTTGGATCGCTATGGTGAGCCGCAGTTCCACATCCCTCTGGAGTCAGATGGTGGAGCAGAGTAGAGCGTGGAGGACTTCCTGATGCTGGGAAGCAGCTTCAGTCTTCTCTGAGTGACTACGTTCCCCACAGCCCCCTCCCCTGAGGTGCCAGGTGTGATTGGCAGAAGCTTTGCCTCTTATGCTGGGCATAGGGGAGGCACCTGATCTTTTTAGATTCTGGTCCTGGGAGGACTGATTCTCTGGCACGGACCTCCAACCTCCCCTGAGGCCCAGCTCTGGTCCTCACTCCACACGTGCTCCTGGATATACAGGCCTTGATGTTGGATCTTTCTCATTAACAGCCACCTAGAGGTTTTCCATTATTTTTCTATAAATCTTCTACAACCTCAGTGTGCCTTCACCTATGCCCTAATTGAACTTCTAAAGATAAAAATCAGTCTTGGGGGCTGGAGAGATGGCTCATCAGTTAAAAGCACTGGATGCTTTTGCAGAGAACTAGGGTTCAGTTCCCAGCACCCACATAGTGGCTAATAACCATCTGTAACCTCTGTTCCAGGAGATCTGACACCCTCTTCTGACCTCTGCAGGCATTTCACAACATGGGTGCATTTACATACATACATAAGAAAGAAAAAAATAACTAAATAAAAAAATTTTTAAATCATACCTGATGTTACCCATCAACTTACTATGTAATGTGGGAATGTAAAGTAATATTTTTTACAACTCTACTGTCAAAATGTGAATCGCTAAACATGTTTTGGAATTATACTATAGTTTATTTTCAGATGTCATAAATTTGGTATATATGTGGCGCATATATATGCATATTTTAAGTGATACAAATTGGAAGGAACAACAACAAAAAAGACTGGGTCAAAGAACCAACTGAAACAGTAAACTTCTGCCTAAAACAGTAAACTTCTGCATAAAAATTTTTTATTTCTGTATGTGTATGAATGTACTGTCTGCATGCAGGTTTGTGCACCTGTGTCATGCAAAGCCTCGGAGGTCAGAAGAGTATGTTGGATCCCCCTGGAATTGGAGTTTCAGATGGTTCTTGGCCGCCATGTGGGTGCTTGGGATCGAACCCGGGTCCTCTGTAAGAGCGGTCAGTGCTCTTAAATTTTTTTTTAATTTAATTTTTATTGATGGTTTGTGCATTTCGTACATCATTTTCCAATTCAGATCAGGCATATTTCCCTTTCCCTTCCCCCCCACCCCCACCTCATCCCAGATCATGTATTCTGCCGTAAAACTGTCCTGCATCATTCGGTTTTTTTTTTTCATTTTTAGCTATAAGTGATATCCATGAGTATAGCATCCTTCGTGCAAACCAATCTACAGACTGTGTGCCCAAAACCCCACAGTCCACCATTCAGTGGGGGGTGAACAGGTTGTTTGTTCAATCAGTTGAGTCAATGAGTTTCCAGACTAATTCGCTGAGGTTTCACCATTCACCCCATTGCAGCCTTGCAATTCAAAATCTTAAAACTACTACGGGAAAAGATTTGTTTTTTGTTCCAACAGGACAAAATGTCACAACTTAACGGCTGAGCAGAAAGAATACGCTTTGCATTGAGTGGAGTCAAAAAGTGGCAACTGAAAGGTGACCCGTCTGAACATGAAAAAGGAAGAAAAGCCTCAGATTGCTATAAACATCGAACCCTTCTGTGGATCCTACATGTAACAATATCTATAATGAGTCCTAATAAACTTATACCTTCTGGTGCCACAAGGTTTTGATATGACTTTCTTGGCCCCCCCCATGAGAACAAGGAGAATATGACGATGATGAGTTGGTTCTCCAACTGTAAAATTGGGACCAACTATTATAGAGGTGCTCTTAAATTTTAAAAAGACTGAGAAAATGGTGTAAGACATAAGGGAGAGCTACTGAATGCATGAACAGCTGGCAGGGTGGGGGACACGGAAGGGGTATAAATTTGCTTAAGAAATTTTGTATGAAATGCACAAAAATTCAATAAAATGAAAAAAAATCAGTCTGGTAGTTTAAAAAAAGGAATAGAAAGTACTTATAAGAAACTAACCCTCTTCTCAGGCTTAAAATATAATCTAGCACTCAGAGGCGGAGGCTAGGCAGATCTTTTGGTGAGTTCAAGGCCCAGCCTGGTCTACAGAGCAAGTCCAGGACAGCTCCGGCTACAAGAGGACCCGTGTCTCAAAAAAGACCAAAAAAAAAAAAATTAATTTTCTGGAATAAATCAAAATTCTATGTCTACCATAATTTTTGAATATTGTTTACTGACAAAACTGTACTACCAAGCTTCAACAATACTGTGAAATTTGTTGCAGTTCCTATGAGTTTGCCACTCACTCCCTTTCCAAACGGTACAACCAATACGCACTCTTTCAATGTAATCACGTTACTTAAAGAAAGCAATGCTAATAAAATAGTTTAAGTAAACACGGGTTAAAAAAAAAAAAGAGTGGAGAAAGTGGGCTGAGTTCAAGTGTGCACACACTTGTGCTCTCTCTGACTGTAGCTGTGGAGGCCCAGCTGCCTCGGACTCCTGATATCTTCACCACCCCACACACCATGGGCTGAAACCTGGAATGGCAAGCTAAAATAAACCCCTTTCTCTGTAAAAAAAAGAACTAACTACCCAAAATTGGCCTCTGGACATGAAGTTGGGCAGGGCTGAGAGGTGGGAGGGGGTAAGGGTAGGTCTAAGAGGAGTTACAGGAAGACTGGGGAATATGATCAAATTACATCACATACATGTAAGCAGTTCTCTCAATGAATAAATAAAAATACTATGTTTTTTAAGTTGGCCTCTGACTTTCACATGCATGCTGTGGCATGAGCACACTCACACATCACACGCATGTAAGGAATAATAACTAATAACACTAATAAACAAGCACGTAGTTGATGAAGGTACAGGTGATGGCCCTCCAGGGGGAATGTTGAGGAAGCAGCCGTATGGACTCTGAACTCCATGCAAGGCTGTGGAGAGCAGAAGTTCTGGCATCAGACTACTCCAACGTCAGAACCAGATATGGCCGCCCTTCGGTGTGTGACCTTGGGCAAGGTACTCAAGCTCTCCGGGTCTCATTTTCATTGACTGTGGTTAAGGGACAACACTACTGTCTTCTTCATGAGGTTGATGAAGGGTAAACTGAAATAAAAAATTGACCCACACATAGTCAGAGCTCCATTAAAATTGCTATTGCTCTCCACTGGTAGGAAATGTAGGTAGCACCAGACTTAGTATCTTTTCATCATATCTGTCGTTATTCCTAGCTGGGAATTGTGACAACGGCAAATGAAGGGTGTAAATAATTGATTTTAAGGTCCCCTACAAACACTAAGGAACTAAAATGAGGCTTTATGGAACAGGTGGAACAAGCATTCAGGCGACATGTCCACACAGGAAACCATGAGAACCAACAAATGCGGACTTCCTTGTCAGGAGGGAAGCACAGAAGTGAAGACTTGACTTCTGTGGAGGAGGGAATGGTTTCCTGACGAGGACCTGGCAGAGTTCTAAAGGAAAGGGCACCCACTCCCCACTTTGTGGAGGCCTTGAATACAAGCAGAGCTTCTCACTTACTCAGGGGGAGACTTGAGCAAAGATGGGGGTGAGCTCCCATGGATCACTGGGGCTAGGATCCTAGCTCTTAAATTATTCTCTGGTTGCTTGATCTTCTTGATTCATGTGCTTACCACTTGTTGAGCACCTACTGTGTGCTAGGCATCCTTCTACCCCTCTTTTCCTCACGGGACTGAGGCACAACTGTACACTGCAGTCGTCAGTGAAGTGCACTCCAAGTGAGCTTCTCCATGAATGTGTTTCCACACAGCATACTTCCCGAGAGTGCACTGCCACACACAAGCTGGAGGAGAGGCAGTGACACCCTTTTAGACACAGAAAGCCTCCTCAGGTTTCTGGTGCCAGCCCCATGTGCCTTGAAACCATGCAGCAGAAATCAATCATACAATGCAGTGCTTCTCTCCATTCAAAGGCGCTGAATGCTAAAGAAAAGACCCACTCAAATAGTCACATTAACAAGAGATCACCTTCACACACAGGAGCTGCAACATCACTACTAAAACCAGAAGACAGTTTCAGATCTGGGCTGTGCTTGTCTGTGTTTTGAAAGGGCCAAGTGGCTCTGTTGGAGGAATGTCCTGGGGAAGAAATTCCACCAGGCCAGACCATTATCAACCTGTCACTGAGTTGGTGGGAAAAGACAGCCAGTGAGCCCGATTCACTGGCTGTTCTCAGAAGAAGCTGATGCTGGGTCTGATCAGAGCTCACCTTTTAAACACCACCTGATTTTTTGAGAAATAAATGCCTCAGATTACCTTGAATCCTTGCCAGCTCACTGGCCTGCCACCCCAAGTATGGGCTAAAGCTCGGACAGAAAGCAAAAGTAATGTGTCAGCTGGATGGAGGGCTGGCTAGAGGTAGAGGGTGGGAAGCAGCTGGATGGAGGGCTAGATGGAGGTAGGGGTGGGAGGCAGCTGGATGGAGGGTTGGCTGGAGGTAGGGGTGGGAGGCAGCTGGATGGAGGGCTGGATAGAGGTAGGGGTGGTAGGAAGCTGGATGGAGAGCTGGATAGAGGTAGGGGTGGGAGGCAGCTGGATGGAGGGCTGGATAGAGGTAGGGGTGGGAGGCAGCTGGATGGAGGGCTGGATGGAGGTAAGGGTGGAAGGCAGGCTATGGTTCAGAAACCTTCTGGAGGCTTTGCTTCCTCCCCCTCTTCCCCTAGCCTCCCACAGAATTGCTCATTCCTAGCAAAACCCAGGTCTCAGGGCCAAGGAGTTCCAAGCTTAAAATAAAGGTGATAACGTTTGTTTTTAGCATTTTCAGCATCTTGTGAGGCTTCATATTCTAATATTTGTAGAACTCCTCAACAAAAGATGGAGTAAACACAATCTGTAAGTACCTTGAACTGTCACTGACAACTGATGTCCACTGAGTACTGACTTTATATCAGACTTTATACTGGATTTATTTATATATCTATTATCCCCTTCAAGAACTCACAACAGCCTGCTAGAATAGAACTGCCATCCCTATCTGAAAAGAGAAGGGATGTCAGAAAAATTTAATAACTTTGCCTAAATGCGTGCAGGCAAAAAATGCACATACCCTGTCTGAACATTAGTGCACAGGTACACCTGAAGGGTCTCATGACAAGGGACACAGTGCCAGACAGGTGCGACCTTACTCTGACTGGATGGTGAGAGTGATCCAAGATACTCTCAGAGTAACACAGACTATCGCCAAAGCTCTTGATAACCTCCCAGAACTAGAAAATAAAACCGTACTGCTCAAGACAGGATGCAGTTCAGAAACAGGACTTGGAGCAATGGAGCAGGAACTGCCCCGGAAGCCTTCTACCTGAAGTTCAGTGCTCATAACGCTAGATGGTAATACACACACTGCTAAGGGAGAAGATCAACCAACAGTCCAAGCCAGCCCTAAAGCCTGATGACCACAATGACCTGCACAGCAAACCACCCCCATTGGTGCAGCATGGTGCTGCTATCTGGGGATGATCAACAGCTGTCTAATTTGATTTAAAGCCATCCCAATGGGAGTGAACTCAGCCAAATGCACATGGCTGGAGAGGACATAGATCCTAGATAAAAACCCTATCTCTGTCATATCTCTTGACAAATGAAATTTCTTACCATATCCTAAATAAGGAATTTTATATTTACAGACAAGCATACCGTACACCACTCATCAAAGAAGCTTCTCTTTGCAACAGATGGAAGTCACTGCAGAATCCTACAACTGGTCAGACATAGAAAATCTACATCTGGAAGATGCCCAATCCGAGGAGATACATCTACTGTTAAACCCCCACACCTAAGACTCATCGAACATAGTGGAATGAGGAGCAGAGAGAAAACGAGTGCATCCCTCAGTTCTCAGCAGTGAAGCTTCCTTCTGCAATAGAGTGTGATGCACACAGAAGGCCACATCTGGCTGAGCTTCAGAAAATGGGAGCCTCCACAGTGTGCATCCCTGGATAGAATCCCTAAATTAAACCTCACCTACGCATGCCTCAGGGACCATTGTGGAAGATGGGGTAGAAAAATTGTATAAGCCAGGGCTGGTGCGTGAACGTAAGGACACCAAAAGCTCACACATGTGAACTTGTAGCAATGTTGGCATCAGGCAAAGGACCCATGTCAACTCAGATAAGGTCCCACAGTGGAGCAAGAGAAATGGGTGGTAGGCTGGCCCTGGACTGAGAACTACTGGAGAATAATTACTGCTGGGTGAGGTAGGGTATGCCTTACTTAAGATCTCTAGATGTCCTGACTAAATTCCAGAGGATGAATTTGCACAGAAAGACATCTGGATTCAAAAGCTTGACTGGGTAGGACTTAACATGGATGGTGTAATGCATGATGGGGGTTGGGGACACAGAAGGGGGCCCTAAATTTGGTTAGGAACCATTATAGGAAATGTACAAATGCTCAATAAAAAATTAAAAAATAATAATACAAGTGAATCTGATTTGAATATTTTGCAATATTTTGCAGTCTCCTCAGACTGGTTGTTCATTTATTCAGTGAATTGCTACTTAGCAGACCCTTCTGAACATATTCTGTTCCTGACTGGATTTAAAAGAAGTCTGACCATGTGTCTCCAGCTGAGACTTGTCCCAAGTTCTCTCACCCAGTCTCCTTTTTGATCCAGGAGCCACTTAGATGTCATCTTCTCCATACTCTCGTTAGTTCTGTCCCAGTTTGACTCAGTCAGAAGCTACTGTTAAACCCTATCCTCACCCTTGGCCACGTGCAGCTCTCCTGAGGTCCGATCCACTCTGATTCTTTAGGCTGGTTCTTCCGCCCGTTCTACTTTCAAATTCAACAGAGCTCTCTCCCACAGACTGCTTTTGTGCTAACAGCAAGCCCTTCTGCTCTATCCGTCTCAATTGTCCCTCTTTTTTTTTTTTTTTGTCTTTTTGAGACAGGGTCTCCCTAGCCTGGAGCTCACTCTATAGACCAGGCTGGCCTTGAACTCACAGAGATCCACCTGCCTCTGCCTCCTAAGTGCTGGGATTAAACGCATGTGCCACTACACCCAGCTCGACCCTCTTGTTTTTTAACTCACTAAAGAAACTTTAGGATTTAGGATATCCTGAAGTAAGGATCTTCTGGCCATGAAGAAACTGATTTGATGAATAAAAGAATATGGATGGGCTTTAAAAGCAAGCGTCTATTGATGGACAACTGGGTGGGTGAAGGAAGTTGAATTGGGCACAAGAAAGGGAGAGACAGTCCACATGAGGATAAAGAATTACTGGGTAAAGGCAAGATGCACTCAGTGGTACAATAGTGGAATGAATGCGGGGCGGGGGTGGGGGGGTAACCAACTGTTTTCTGGTTGACTGCCTCACAAGAGGGAATTCATGCCTGATACTGTAAACCTGGTCAACAGCCTGTGGCTGAGGAGGTCATAGGCTCCATGGAGAACCTACTACTCTTGCTTTGCTAAACGGACACATTGTCAAGCTGCCTTCTGAATGGCTATGTTTACACCTGTGAGCTAGTGCTGCTCTCAGCCTTGGTTAGCAGTGGGCAGCAGTTACTGCCAAGACTCACAACTGGGCAAAGTGCTGAATAAGTGACTGTTGGGTGCTCAGCTCTAAATGGGACATCTATATCAATTTCCCTAAGGTTCAGGAAATATCATGGGAAGGGGTTGGGGGGAGGGTAGAAAGTAAGAGCCAGAGGATGGAGAGGAATACTGTGAAAAACTACCTTTTGCATATGACATGGTCCTTGCAATTATAAACTCATAGCAGTGATGGTTACCTACAAGAGACCAAGTCCAACATTCCAGGATGGATGAAGGAGGGGTCATGAGGGAGGCACTACCCCTGCCTACAGAGTTAGTAGAAGTAGATAGCTGCTAGAGGTAGAAGAGTCCATTTTCTTTTTTTTTTTAATTTCATTTATTTATTTTTTTGTATACGTATGAATGTACTGTCTGTATGTAGGTTTGTGCACCTGTGTCGTGCAATGCCGTGGAGGTCAGAAGAGGGTCTCGGATTCCCCTGGAACTGGAGTTCTCCTGGAATTGGAGTTACAGATGGTTCTTAGCCGCCATGTGGGTGCTGGGGATCGAACCCAGGTCCTCTGCAAGAGCAGTCAGTCAGTGCTCTTAACCGCTAGGCTATCTCTCCAGTCCATTTTCTTCGGGGATGAGGTGGCCACTGGTAGTTCCCTGTACTCCAGTAGATGGCTCTATACACATACCCATATGGGCAGCACTAATTGAACTCAGTAGGTTATAAGAGGAAAAAAAGAGTTCATGAAGCTGTAAGAGAGATGTGTTAGGGAGTTGTAGGGAGTGAGGGAAGCAGTTGAGTGGATATGATCAGAATACATTGTATGCATACATGAAATTGTCAAAGAATAAATTAAAAAATTAATAAGCTACCAGATAAAGAGAAAGAATGGACTCTCCTTCGGCACACTCTGGTCCCTCAGTGACAGCCCATCTTGCCAAAGCAGGAGGACTCTGGCTGGCTCTAAACAGAAATGGATGGATGCTCTATTCCCATCCTACCTAACCCCCCCCCACACACACACATTTGCTCTCTTATGATTTTGCTTGGAAATTGGGCTGCTTATTCAGAATTGTTTCTGAGCTTAGAAGGCAAAATCAGGGATCATCTCTAATGTTTTATTTATTTATTTTTTTTTTTAGCACTGCCAGGAGTAAATCCATTGAATCAGCTTGTGGTTTCAAATTATAACAACAGCCACAATCTCAGCAGAAAAGCCACATTAATTTATTCTTATAAAGGAGAAGGTACAAAATGTACACCCATCTCTCTATTTCCTAGACCAATTCCCTTTGTGAATTCTTGAGAAGTTCCCTGGATATTCATTAGTCTCATGTTACCTGTATTGAGGTGTTGGAGGAAAGCACTTAAGATTATCTGTGCTGGGCCATCCTTGCCAGAAAAGGACAAGCTTTCAGTGCTGTGTAGTAACATTGTTTAGTGATCTCAATTCTGGAAGCTTCCGTAGTTTACATACTAAGATCTCTTCTTTCCTTTCCCTTTCCCTTCCTTAGTGTTTGGTCCATGCGAAATTAGCATATTTAAATCCTAGAGACAGTCCTGATTGAATGCTCCATGGGAACTCTTCCCTGGAGGTCACCTGGACAGACCTTCCCTGGTCCTGCTCGGCTGTCTCTCCCATTCTCGGCCACTCCTGTCTGACTCCTGTGTGCAGAACCTCTTTCTACCTTCACCTCCCATCTCGGGCTCAAGGCACCCTTGCTTGCTCAACATTCAGAGTGCTAAGCTAACAACCCACACCCTTTTCTGTTTTGCTGTGTACTTGAGGAAGTGACAGTGTCATTATAATGCATACAACATAAAAGTCTGAGCCTGAGCTTTAAATTCAACATAGAAGAACAAACAGGAGTCCATGAAGATAAGAAAGATGGCAGACACATTTTGTAATTTTTCAAGATACTAAGTCCTACAGTCTTGTTCCCTTCCCACCTCCAGATCTCTGAAGAATAACTATAGGGAATGGTAAGCAATAGTGCCTTGGAAGGCAGCCAGTCTAACAGTATTAGAGAGATAATATGATTTCAGAACTAGAAGAACCTCAGACCTGATTTAGTTCACCACTATCATGTTAAGATTAGGACAGTGGTGCCCTAAGAGGTGTTTTGATTTGTTCAATGTCACTTAGGGAGTTCGGTCTAGAATCAGCCCTGTGGACACCTCTGGCCTCTGGGTAGGATCAACCAGGGCTTGAAAAGCAAAGATGGAGCTGGAGAGAGGCAGTGCCGAAAGAAGTAAAGTCCAGATACTGGGGGGAAAGAAGGCAAAGGGAGATGCTTTATAAGTACAATTTCAAAGTGAGTGGTCAAGCTTAAGACAGCTGAGCCATGAGAGGTACAAGATATTCTAGGGACAGGCAGTAGTCAGGCACTGGGAGATTTCACTGGGAGTCAAGGCAACCGGAAGAAGCTGAGTCAAAGAGGCTAATTTGCAAACAGCACAGAGCTCTGCATATAGTTTCTACAGCTGCAAGTCCAAGGACAGCAGTTAGATTTATGGGCATGTGGGCAGGACTTTTGGTCAGCATCCATCACCTCAGCCAGGCCTATGAATCACACCCAACTCTAGATGAGTTGTATTATAAACCATGATAATGGGAGGATGAATGGTGGCTGTGATTGCCTATGCTGCAATCAACCTTTAAGATGGCTCAGAATCCTGATCTGGGCAGCCCTTGGCCCACATAGTAATGTTCCAAAGACACGGTGATTGCTGGGAACAGAAGCAGCTTCAAAGACAAAGGCTACAATGTACAGCCCTGTGATCGAGGAGTCCACTTTGTCATGGGTCACAGCTCAGGTTAACACAGACCTTGGGTGGTGGGCAGTGAGGAAAGCAGAGAGTAAGAGAGAACTGAATGGACTATTTTCATGGAGCCATCAATGGGCCAGTAACAAAACATTTATGTTAGTGATACTACCATAGCAAACTTCTAAATGGTATTATTGCCAGTATAGTAAGATGTTGTCATGAATCCCGAGGAAATGGCTTAACTTTGCTATATGTCAGGCTAAATCAACACAATGCAAAAACATCTGGATGAGAATTAAATGCCTCTGTCAGTTATCTGGGTGTTCTGTGTACCTGACATCAAACAGCTGGATTCTTGTAAACATTCGGATAACATACTGGATTTTTCGTTTCCCATTCAGATCACAAAATCATGCTCTCCAGCTTGGCAGAAGCTTAAAGGTCACCTAATCTCTGATATTTGACATATCCTCAAATGACCTATTTGCATTATCATGCAAATCGAATGCTAAAATAGGAATGTGTGCTGTCTAATTATACACTTGTATCTTATTTGAACACATGTTTATTTTACCATTTTGTTCTCCTTGGTTGTTTAATTTGGAATTGTAAATGAATTATTTACAGGTAAACTAGATTATTATATGTATGAAAATACAATGAAATTCTCTAATCGGGCAGACTTGGTTTACCGAGAGAGAAAAGAAATAACAATAAACCCTGTAAGTGCAGAGATGTTCATGAACTTGCAGCTGCTTCACTCAGTTCCCTGCTTCCCACACAGAGCTTCCTGCTCAGTTCTGTGGAAAGAGTGGTTTGCAGAAAAGCCCTCCTTTATCTCTTACACTTCCCTGCTTAGGCCTGCTCCTTAAAGAGCTCAACACCAGGTGTCGATTACTAGGCTGAGACTGCAAGGGCACAGGACTGTGAAATTCATTAACTCCGGAGATCTGTTTCAGCATCTGAATTTTTCTCCTCCAGATGGCCAAGGCTGCATCCTACCCAAGCCGCTCCCCACCGAGTTTCTTCAACAACATTCACCCAAACACAGCTTCACAGAGAAGAGGCGCTGAGGTTTCTCTCCACAGATTCAGCTCCTGGCCTATGTATGTGTTCGATTTCCCTGAATGAAACTTTTCGTCTTTTACAAGTCACTCTTTGAGCCATTGTCTTGGTTCTACTGGCAGGCAGCACAGAAATGGGTACAAGCAAATTAAGATATAGGGGCAAGGGGGAAATATTTTCTAAAATTAACTGGTGCTAATGTGCAGATGCTGGGGAGGAAAATGATGTTAGAAGGTCCAGAAAAAGAAAGAAAGGGCAAAATGAGCTGGAGAGTCGATGAGGCAGGAGATGTGGGAAGACTGTTCTGGATGGTGGGAGATGGGGATAAGGAGTCTCTTACATTTACAGTGATGAAAGTTTATAATAGGATGGAGTAGAGGCAACAGGACATCAATGAGCCAGTTGGGCGGCAGCATCTGCCAATGCCCAGTGTATGTAGAACCTTCTTGGTACTAATTATTGTAGGAGGTGAGTGAAACTGCAAAAGACCTTCCAGGCTGAGCCTGAAGACTAGAGGGAATCCTTGCAAACCCCACCTGTGAGCTAAAGCACATCAGATAATGAAGATAGCTATCATCCACAGAGGCATCAATACAACCACATGTCCAAAAAAATGACTCGTGCAATCTAGATAGCATAGGTTTAATATATATGAATGTCAGAGTTAACAATTCCTGAGTGCTCACCATGCAGCAGACATTGTATTAAGCACTTTATACACATTACATCTTATATATGGGAAATGTGGACAAGCTCAGGAAGTCTAGACATCAAGTAATACACCTGTTTAGTTTGGTATGAAATGAAATAAATGAAAGGAGATGAAGTAGAGGGACAAGAACAGAATCTAGCAGTTGAGAATTTGGCATAACTGAAGCAGGATGATCACCGTGGGCTCTAGGCCAGCCTCGGCTACACAGTCTGAGCTGCAGAGTGAGATTCTGTCTCAAGAAAATAAGCAAGTTCTTAGTATCGACCCAATAAAGCAATAAAGCAGGGTTTCCAAAGAATGATGACAAAGTCAACAAAAATACAGAAAAATGAAGGCATACGAGTCAGCATCAGCACATAACAATTTTCTCCCCAAATTATGAGAGATTGATTACTCATTGTCAGGCAGTCTCAAGTCTGAGAAGATGACAACTTAAGTCATTTCCCTTACACTTTAAAGGTTGAATAGTCACAACAGTTATGCCAAATTCTCAACTGCTAGATTCTGTTCTTGTCCCTCTACTTCATCTCCTTTCATTTATTTCATTTCATACCATAAGCATGAGCGACCAAACCTGGCCTTAGAAAGTCTTGGGTAGGTGGCGCTGGCTCTGTGGTTAAAGTGCTTGTCAGGCAAATGTAGGGATCTCATCTTTAGAACCTACATAAATGCCAGGTGGGCATGAAGGCTACCTGCACTCCAAACCACAGAGGGCAGAGCCAGGGCATTGCACAGGAAGCTGGCTGGCCACACTGGCCTTATCAGAGAGCAACGGGTTTGACTGAGAGACTCTGCCTCAATGAATACCCAACTTGCACCTCAGGCCTCCATATGCATGCACTCAGCTGCATGTAATGCCTCAACATATGTGTGCCCACACACATGCAAACATACATACTCCACACACTTGAAAATGGGGAAAGAAAAAGCAAAAAGCAAACAAACAAACAAAAACCCTCTGGTTTAACAGAGAGTTTGGAGACTTACAAATATCTTCAGAAGTGTACCTCACAATGGGAAAGGGTCTCCTAACTTTAGAGGAATGTGAAATTGCCCCAAGCTTCTGGGCAAGCTTTCCAAAGCCTCCCTTTAGTCTGATCCAGGAGGGTCTACCCCTGGGGTTCCATTTCAGCTATGCTGAGGCAAGCCTCACTTGCCAGTCTCCCAGAGACTAATCTCCAAAGATTATTCAAAGTTTGCCAATAGAGATTGATAAACTGTATTTTGGGTGGATCTATTCTTCTTCAAAGCTCTTTTCAAAGGAAAACTGACTGCTTCCACCTTTCACCTGCTGTGCTGAGGAAAGAGGCCTGTGGTGGTTTCTTGTAGGAAGGAGGCCCTTTCTCTACCACAGGAAGCTGTTCTCCACCCTCTCTGAGTGACTACGTAGTCAACCCCTGGCCTGCAGGCAGCGGGTCTGAATTGTGGCAAGTTAGACCTAAAGGTACACAAAGTTTAATAAAATGGTCATTAAACAGGGCAATAAGGTTCTCTCAAGTTCAATCCCTGTGTTCCAGGGGATTGAACTCAGGTTGTAGTCATCAGGCTTGTTCAACAATCAGTTTTACCCACTGAGCCATCTAATCTGCCCTAATTTCAAAGTTTATTAATGGAGTACCACACACTAATGATCAAGGATTCAAGCTTGAAAACAAGAGAGTAGATCTATGCTCTTCAGTCTATCTGTTGTGAAGCCAGCTTTGAAATATTTTATCATTTCTAGTTTTTCATATGCTAATTAATATTTTGCAAAACATAAAAATAAATTAATAGAAAAGTAAAGTAAAAAAATCTCATGTGGACTTGCCAAATGCAAGTCCAAGTTTGTTCTTATTAGATGAAAAAGACATAAAATTGGATGTTGGGGCAATGTCACATTTTTTTAAGGATTTCTTTTCTTTTTAATTAGGTGTGTGTGTGTGTGTGTGTGTGTGTGTGTGTGTGTGTGTGTACATGTAAATGCGGGTACCCTTGGAGACCAGAGGTATCAGATCCCTAGAGCTGGAGTTGAAGGCAGTGTGACCCACCCAACATGGGTGCTGGGAATTGAACTCAGATTGTCTTCAAGAGCAGTATGTGCTCTTAACCAATGAGCCATCTCTCCAGCCCTGCAACATCTCATGCTTAGTCTCAGATTCTATAGTTAGTTCCCACATACTGGGCCAGTGGCAAATCGGCTACACACTGACTGAGAACCACTGACCAGGTGACCCTACAGCCACCATGCTGACAGAATAGGGATGTTTTGCTTTCCAGGGATGACCCTCCCTCAGGCTACCTTAGTCATTGGGGGTTACTGTGACATAACTGGGGCATTCAGAGTCCCCAGAGACAGTGGGGTCCTAGTGAATGAAATGTCATGTGGGCACAGGATGGGTCTCACCATAGAAATGAGTCTTCAGCTCTGACCTGCTTGCCAAAAGCACAACCAGGCTGTCCTCTCAAACAGCAATTCTTTTATTTTTGTTTTTGGTGTGTGTGTGTGTGTGTGTGTGTGTGTGTGTGTGTGTGTGTGTTGGCTGCTATGGAAGCTGCAGGTTGACATCAAGTGTCTTCCTTAATCACTCTCTGCCTTGTTTTTGAGATAGGGTCTTTCACTGAACCTAGAGTTCTTCCATTGGCTAGCTAGCAAACCCCAGAATCTTCCTGTCTCTACCTCTCCAATGCTAAAATTATAGGCACCAGCAGCAGCACCAGTTTGAGTGTGTGTGTGTGTGTGTGTGTGTGTGAAACTCAGGTCCCCATGCTTGTGTGGCAAGCAGTTTACTGAGTTATCTCTTCAGCCCCTCAAACTGTTCTGTGTTCATCTTCATCCATCCGTGTTCCTGATTCTTTTGTTTTTTTGAGTGTCCCACTACACAGAGTGGAAGGGGAGAACCTTGTCCTGTGACCTCCACACATTCACCGGGACATGCAAACACCTGCACCCACACATATCATCATACACATGTGCTCACACACATCATACACATGTGCACACATGCTAATGTTAAATAAAATCAAATAAAAAATCAAAATAAGTTATGAAATTTGTGTAGATATGAGTAGTAAAAAAAGAATAAAACAGAAAGCTTGAGGGTATACTGCATGTAGCAAAAATAAGTAGTTTTCCTAAATCTCTCATGTGCAAACATATGCATATACATAATTGTATGTCTTTATATGTATATACAGCAGAAAAGGAGCCTAAGAGTCTCATATTTTACTGTAAGACGTACCTCTACTTTTGGAGCCAATATAGGTAGAAATGTGTGCATCTTTGGGAAACTATACACTGTCTGGAGTACGCTTCTCTTCCACGTTATCTGATTTAGCTTCACAGGAGCTATTTTACAACCCTGTAAACTGTAGATAACTGATAGCCTTGCAGAATAATTCTTGTCTACAGACATGCAAATGATGTCCCTTGTGGTACAGTTGCAGCTGACTCACCCTTGGGAGAAGGCAGTTTTGCCCTTTTGTACACATTCATTTCAATATTTCTAATCTATAAATGAGTCTGTTCTTTGGATTCTCTCTGAACCAGTTTTAGCACCTACCTAATTCTCTCGTTCATTGAGTTAAAGCAAACCTCCAGCATGTATTCATTTCAATCTGTGTGCGAGTCGTGATCCTACCTGTCTTTTTAAGATTCTCTTTTAACATAGGTCATGGTAGAGCATTTAGGCATCGGGTGGTAGTGTTTGTTCAGACTTGGGTCAAGTGAAATGAAACGGGACCTCTTAATGTAAAGGCAAGCCTGGATCCCCAGAAAGCCTGGGGTGCTACTTTCTGGGTTAACTTGCTGCTGCTGCTGCTGTTCATAAAGGAATCAAAAGGCAGGAAGAATTTCATTGTGAAAGAACGCATCTAGGCAATGATTTTAATTGCTGCTCTACAATATCCCTTACTTCCCTGATATCTGGAAGCACATATCTCTCTTTAACTACAGCTGGGAAAAATCTGAAGATATAAACATGAACTACATAAATTAGACATACAAGCTCTCAGACACAGCAAGGAAGAACACTGGCCCGAGAATCAGAGCCCTAGGTTGGACTCAGCTTGATCCCTAATTAGCAGTATGATTTTAACCAAGTTGTTTAACATCTCTGGGCCACAGATTCTTTATCTGCACCTTTACCTTAAGTCAATAGCTTTCTTTTCTTCTTTTTCCAAAAGAAAGCTTGTATCAGTCCCAATTTGCAAAAGAAGGCAGCCATTCTGGATTCATAGGGCATCTGCCTGGTTTGAAGTAGCCCACTAAGGTGGCCTCTAATTATAAGGACCCCTCAGAACTCTGAAGATTCCACATGCATGGCACAGACTGAGTGAGAGGCGTTGAGAACCCACAGCGCTGAGCCTCCTCCTGGTGCTGTGATGTTACAGTCAATTATTTTGTCTCTGGGTTAAGAGTCTTAAAAAATGGGGGGGGGGGCTTTTCTACCAGAACTGAGGCAGGAGGATTTCATGTTCAAGGCAAATCTGGGCTACACAGTAAGACCCTGGCTTGAAAAACCGAAAACAGCAAGCAGGAAATCCTTTCTCCTTTCCCACCCCACCGCACTGACTACTAGGCTCTGCCATTCAGAGCTTGGTCCCATCCTGTTCCCTCCTTTCTGGGATCCGCAGGAAGGCTTCCATTCAAAACATAGCTACTGTATTCTAATGACCCAATTATCTGCTTTCTCCTACTAGACTACCCTTCCTTGAGACAGGGAGTCACGCCCTCTCACCTTTGTCCCCTGGGTCCAGCACCCTGCCTGGTCCTCTTCTCTGATCTCTGTATGCCCCGCCTGGATTCTCTCCTCTATTCTTCCTCTTCCAGTCCTGCTCAGACCTCTCTCCTGAGCTTCAGGCTCACAAACACAACTACTTGTCACACAGTTTCACTCTGGGCATTTCACAGGCTTGTCAAAAACAACATCTCAACTGAAGACGGCTTCTATTCTGTAATCCTCACTTTACCTGCCTCCGAGACAAAAATCCTTGTTGCTTCTCTTTCCTTTATTTCCACATCAGCCAGTCACCATGTCCCTTTAAAGTCCCCTTCTTACACTTCTTAAATCCATCTTCATCTTCCCATTTCCCCAAATGTTGCTCTAATTCATATCACAGGGATAACATTTGGATGGTACGTCCAGCATATCGTGTTGTGAAAGAGAAATAATAACAAAACCTTCTTCATAGTTTAGTTTCTGTGTTCATACCTACTCTGGTTATGAACTGGTATTATTGTTAAGTCGTCCCATTTACAGTTAAGGAAATTGAAGTTTACAGAGAGCAAATCACGCACTCAGGCTGGCTGGCCTTGCAGCTGTGATTTGGCCCTGTCTCTTTAAGGCCAATGCTGTATCTTTCTGCATTATGTCCAGGCAGAAGCATCACCCAGTCCTGGGGCCCTCCATCAGTCTTCCCTTTTAATTCTCTTTTGTGTATTACACTCAGGATTTTTTTTAAATAGAAGTCTTCCTTTGTAAATTCCACTTAAAACTCTTCATTATTTTCCCTTTGCCTGGTGATACAGCACAGGCTTGTCAATCGCTCACTATGCCTTTCATAATCTTCACCACATTAAACCTCTTCTCTCGTCTTCCGTCTTAACAAAATTGGGGGGGGGTGCTTTACAGTATCCTCCATTCATATTTCGTTGCTGCCTCTTTCCTTGCCTGGTGAATCCTTTCCCTCAACTCTTTCCCCTGCCTGCTGAATCCCTTTCCCTCACCTCTTTTCCTGACCAGCTCCTAGACACTTCAGTTCTCACTCGGAAGTTTTCTCTTCAAGGAGCACACAGTGAGCCACTCCCATTACAGATAGATGTGTTTTGTTTGTTTTTAATCTATCCCACGGCTGCTATAGACTGTAAGTACCTGTGTGCTTTTGTCTCTAGACCCCAGAACCGCCTCCAGGAGAAGGAGACTGTCTCGCTTTGCTTCAGCTTTACCCTGCGTTTTGCTCAACAGCGACTTATCAGGGGAACACTATCAGGAAGGAAGGAGGGCCAGCCGCATCCCCACCCCACGAAAGGCTCTCAAGCTTGGATCACGCTACATTTGTCCGGCTTGGAGTTCCTGGAGTGAGCTTTTTTCCCCCCGCCGCAGGGCCATCAGTCAGGGCCTGCAGGGCGAGTGTGCGCAGCGGTGAGCTGGGGAAACGGAAGGGGCCCTCCCCCTAGAAACAGTAGCTCTTTTCTGCAGAGGCCGAGCAGCCAGCCTAGAGTCCTTAGCAGGTGGGATAATGGCGGTGATCTGCGGGCAAGCGGCCAAAACACATCCTACCATACCACACTCAAAGAAGCCAAAGGAACGAAGGGCATCAGGTCTTCACCCAGCTCTCTAGTTCTCACGAACCTCAGGCTTAACGATCTCTCTAGTGGATTAGATTCCCCCATCGCCCCAACCTTGTCACTACGTTAGAGGGTTTCCAAACTTGGGTGACTCAAGTTTCTTTTCTCGAGTGTTTTGTTAAGAACCACACAAACACGAGCCGGGTCATTAGTATTTTTACAACTTAATTCCCGTTTTAAAGCTCTGACTAGCCCTAAGTCAGAATGTTTCCATTTTCTCAAATCAAGTGGGATCGCCAAGGAGAAAGTTTCTGTTACTTGAGGCTTAATTTGATTTTCTAATTACTTATTCACTTCTGAGTTTATTTATTTGTTTATTATTTGCTTGTGTTGTGAGTGCACAAGTGCCATGGGGCTTGTGTGGAGGTTAGTGGACAACTTTTGAGAATTAGTTATCCCCTTCCACTGTGTAGATTCCAGGGGTTGACCACACATGGGCAGTCAAGATCACCAGCCCCTTTACTAGCCAAACCATCTCATTGACCTCGACTTAATTTTTTAACCGTTTATCTAGAACAGTTTACTCCAGAAAAGTCTGCATTGGGGGGTAGGTCTATCCTAAGATAGCTTTCAGTTCTCCATAATTTTCATCAAGTCCTCCTTATCCATGGATTCAACCAACTGCAGCTTAAACATCTTCACAAAAAAATTGTATCTGTACTAAACACGTATAGACTTTTCCATGTCATTCATCCCTAAATAACATAGCATGACAACTGTTCATATAGCATTTACATTGTGTTGGGTACTGTAAGTAATCTAAAGATGACTTAAAGAACACAGGAGGTTGGGGCTGGAGAGATGGCCTAGTGGTTAAGGGCACCGACTGCTCTTGCAGAGGACCCAGGTTCAATTCCCAGCACCCACATGGCGGCTGAGAACCGTCTGTAACTCCAATTCCAGGAGAACTCCAGTTCCAGGGGAATCCGACGCCGTCTTCTGACCTCCGCGGCATTGCACGACACGGGTGCACAAACCTACATGCAGACAGTACATTCATAGACATACAAAAATAAATAAAATTTAAAAAAAAAGAACACAGGAGGAGGCTCAGATGTTAATGCAAATACTATACCATTTTATATAAGGGTCTTTGAAGACTGTGGTGTTTGAAGGGAGTCCTAGAAGCAAAACCTCCCTGTGACGATTGATACTTTTTTTCAGAGCCAATTTTCATTGAAGCTTTGTGCATTTCATACAAAATTTCCAATCAAATCTAGACCCATGCCCCCTTCCTTGGCCCCCCACCCAACCCGAGCTCACGCATTCTGCCAAACATGTCCTTCATCCTTTTCTTAGTCTCTTTCAAAATTTTCTTTTTTATTTATTATTTATTTATTTATTTATTTATTT
>VZQC01003872.1:970462-1150659 GCA_009823505.1 Rhizomys pruinosus
CAAAAAAAAAAAAAAATCTTCAGGGACTGGAGAGATGGCCTAGCGGTTAAGGGCGCCAACTGCTCTTGCAGAGTGTGCTGGATAGCTTTAGTGTCAACTTGACACACCTGGGTTGAGGGAGCCTCAATTGGGGAATTGGCTCCATTGGATTGGCCTGTGGCCACATCTGTGGAGTATTGTCTTGATTGTTGAGCAGTGTGGGAGGGCCCAGCCCACAATGAGTAGTGCCACCCTGGGCAGGTTGTTGTGTAATGTATAAGAAGGCAAGCTGGGCATGAGCCAGGGGAGCAAGCCAGTGGACAGCAGTCCTCCATGGCCTGTGCTTCAACTTCTGCCTCCAGGTTCCTGCCCTGAGTTCCTGCCTTGGGCTCCCTGAGTGATAAACTGTGACCCAGGAGATGTAAGCTGAATAAACCCTTTCCTCCCCTAGTTGGTGTTGGTCAGAGAGTTTTGGCACAGCAATGGAAGACACACTAGAACACAGAGGACCTGGGTTCGATCCCCAGCACCCACATGGCGGCCGAGAACCATCTTTAACTCCAGTTCCAGGGGAATCCGACTCCCTCTTCTGACCTCTACAGCAATGCACAACACAGGTGCACAAACCTACATGTAGACAGTACATTCATACACATAAAAATAAATAAAATTTTAAAAATCTTCAAACATTTTTTATTAATTCAAGAATTTCATACAATGTATTTTTATCCTAGCCCTCCGTCCCCCTCTTTTCCCACCTTATCACCTTCCCCATGTTTCATGTTCTCAGTTATTCTTTTTAAAAGGCCTTTGGATTTAATCTATGTTTCCCAAGTGCTCTTGAGTGTGGGTCTTCTACTGGAGTCTGGTCAACCTACCAAATGTCACACTGGAAAGGAAAACGTAATCTACCTTTCCCGGAACCTATCAATTGCCAACAGATATTCAGCTAGGGCTGAGGCTTCCTCTCTACTCCTCCATACAGGCTGGACCCCTGCCTCATTTGGGTTGCACAGGTCTTGTGCATGCTGTCATGAGTGCTGTGGGTTCATATGTACAACTATCCTGTGATGTCCAGACAGCACAGTTTCCTTGGATTCTGCTACCACCTCTGGTTCTTACAATCTTTCTGCCCCTTCTTCTGCAATGATCCCTGAGCCTTGGGAGGAAAGGAGGATATGATATATAGATAGCCCATTTAGGGCTGAGCACTCTGCAAATCTCTTGTTCTTTGCAAGTTGATCTGTGTTAATTGCCATCTGCTGAAAGAACGTTCTCTAACGAGAGTTAAGAGATGCACTAATCTGTGGATATAACAATAAGTCATGATGAGTGAATTTAATATTATGACCATTTAGCAGAATTATAGTATTTGGTTCTCCCCTATGGTTTGTGACCTGTCTAGTCGCAGGTTCTTGGCCCTGGTAAGGGGCCCAGGTAAGGACTTGCTAGTGTGAAGTGGATATTAAATACAATTGGGAGGTGGTTGGTTACTCCCGTGATATTCATTCCACTAGTGCGCAGGTGGGCATATTTTGCCAAGCCAGTTATTATTGTAGTTCACGGGGTTGACAGCTGGGCAAGGTTGATGATTATCTTTCTCTGCCAGTAACGTGCTTAGTACCTTCTAGTACCATGAAAGCTAGCCAGCAGAGACATAGCTTCAAGATCAGCACCAGCTTGATGTCTCCTTCTTTGTTCTATGACTCAGGCATCCAGTGGCCTCAGCAATAGGGTGCTATCCTCTAGTTCTGATGGGTAACCAAGTGCAATGGCATTAGCCAGTATTTTTTGAGAATCTATAGGATCTCTCTGGTCAAAAACTGCAAAAGAGAGAATCTGTTCCTGACACTGGGCTTTTCATTTGCTAGTCTGCAGTGACTATCAGGGTTATTGAATACCTATTATAGGATAACTACACTTAAATTCCTTTTTATATCTTATATGTATATATTGAAAGAAGCTTCTATAGTATATTTCCAAATGACTCTTTCCAAAGGCCTTTAGTATTGGTGATATATATATATATATATATATAGTAAAGAGAGAGAATATAGAGAGAGAGAGAGAGAGCCTTTAAATGTAGAGGTTTGTGTTCTTATTCATCCCTACATAAAACTAATGATATTTCAAATTCAACTGTTACAAGTGTTTTCACATATGGTATCTCACTTGAGACAGAGGGAGAAAGATTTTTTTTTAAAAGGTGGAAAACAAATTATTGTTCTCATTTAACAGAGAAGGGAACAGATGTCTGGAAATCAAGCATTTCACCTGAGTCCGTATAGCTTACAAATGCCAGGGTCATGATTGAAAGCCAGGATTTCTAATGCCAAATATGAAGGTCTTTCAGAACACCCTCCTATGTAGCACAAGGCTGGTATACCTTGGGTGCTTATCACCTTCTTTCTAGTTGAATTGCCTGGGACCAGGCCTCAGGGTGCATCTCCTGCTAGGGAAAACTTAAAGACCTTTCTGAGTGTGGTGGTACATGCCTTTAATCTCAGCACTCGGGAGGCAGAAGCAGGTGAATGTCTGTGGGTTCAAGGCCAGCCTGGTTTACATAGTGAGTTTCAGGCCATCTGGGGCTACAGGGAGACCAAACAAAAGTAACTTCAGGAACAGGTGTCATCGGTCAGATGGCCAAACCTAAAATTCAGGACCTCAAACCAAACATTCCACCAAGTCTTCACCTTCTGTTCCTACAACTTAGCCTGTGGTCCTAACAGAGAAGCAGACACTTGAAGACCAAAGAGCTGTTTTTGCTAATCATTTTTATGCCATTCAACTGAATGAGTACTGACGGGTGCTCCTTCTGTGCACCCTCTAATCTGCATGGCCCTTGGGCATAGAGCACGAAGCCTCTGCTCAGAGTCAAGTGATTATTGTATACAACGCAAAACGAGCAAAAAATAGGTGCTACTTGGCAAACATTAGAATGAATGGTGATGACTGGGGTGTCTTGGGGAAGATTCATGAGAGGACTAGAGTGGGTTTTTGGTTTTCTTTGGGTGTTCATTTGTTTTTTAGATAAGAACATTTGATCTGATTCTTAGAGCGTTTGGGTTTTTTTTTCACTTTTTTTTTTTTTTTTTTGTTTTTATTTTTTATTGTTAGTACTTTTTGTATTCTTTTTTAAATTGAATTTGTGAATTTCATACAATATAATTTTATTTAATTAAAATGGAGATCCCCTCCCTGGCTAACACCCCCCCAACGTTATTGCCCATAACCAATATATATATATATATATATATATAAAATCAGGTGTATGTCCCCAAATTCCCATTGGCCTGGGATCATCCACTGGGGCCTGGTTAACTCACACCGGCTCTCCCCCTCCCAGCATCTGCCAGTTGCCAACGATTCCTTGGGCAGGGTCGGGGTTTCCTCCCCATGAAGTGAGGTTTGAAAGCTTCATAGGATCTGAATCTCAAGGCAGAGGGAAGTGAAGAGAAGGGTCATCTCCTGAACTCAGGCCGCTTACATCCTCCAGACTGACTTGTCAGCTTCTGCTGCAGCTGCGAAGCTGGCAGCACTGTGTCTTAACCAAGCAGCAGAACTTGCTTTCTGTCCCTGGCCTCTCTCTTTCCGCTACCTGCAGGAATCTGCTCTTCCATTCTCATGTATGTTACAAACCTGCAAGAGTGTGAAAATTAACACCCTAAGGCAACAGCGGGTCAAGGGGAAGCGAGAATACTTCCTTTTTAACACTATGGGCTATGGAATCCAAGACACATTCTACAGGGGCTCCTCAAAGACTCCTAGGGCAGAGCTCTGGTCCCCTCCAGTGATGACCAGATATACAAAGTAATGAGTATTGACTTCCTCTCTTCCCTGTTTCAGTCTTCACAGGTGCTAAGCCCCCAGTCCTATTCATGGACTCATTCCCCCAAATCAACCTCTGCAATGCAAGACCTTACTTTGGAAGGAAGCTGGACCAAGATTAAGAATTAACTTCTGAGGGGCTGGAGAGATGGCTCAGTGGTTAAGGGCACTGACTGCTCTTGCAGAGGACCTGGGTTCTATTCCTAGCACCCACATGGTGGCTAAGAAGTGCTAGCCGGTGTGGTGGTGCACGACTTTAGTCCCAGCACTTGGGAGGCAGAACTCTGTGAGTTCAAGGCCAGCCTGGTCTACAGAGTGAGTTCCAGGCCAACTGGGGCTATAGGGGGACCCTGTCTCAAAAAAAAAAAAGAGAATTAACTTCTGATTTTCACCTGCATCCATGAAAATCAGCTGTTACAAGACAAGAGAACGTCAAGTAAGAGGCACAGGAGAGGGCACTTCCTTGCTGTTGGAGAGCCACCCAGGGCTTCCAAGGCCTGAGGGAAATGGAATCTCACATCTGTGTGTCATGGGGACACTTTGCTGAGGCCAAAGCTGCCAATCTGCTCAGATACCTGTCAGGTCCTAGGACCTGGAGAGAAAAGGAGAGGAGGGGAGGGGAGGGGAGGGGAGGGGACAGAGAGGGAGAGCCATCTTCAGCCTGCCTGCCACACCCTCAGCAAGCCTCCGGGTCACAGCCCCCTTTTCGAGTCCCCACTCCTAGAACTTGAGTGGAATGTTCCAGGACCCCTTGTCTATCAACTGCTGCCCCATCCTGTCTTTCTCAGATACTATGTTCAAAGCAGCCACCCAGCCTGATCTTGCCAATAGGACTATTTCTCCACATAGGCCTGGTTGAGGTTTGTGCGACAGAAGGGAGGTATGGTACAAGAACCTGGAGGCTCAGCTCTCCAGAAAGGGCTGTAGGTATGAGAAAATGTGGTACATCTACACAATGGAGTTCTATGCAGCAGTAAAGAAAGACGACATCACGAGCTTTGCAGGAAAATGGCTGGAGCTAGAGGACATCATGCTGAGTGAAGTAACACAGTCCCAGAAAAACAAACGACGAATGGTATCCCTCATCTGTGGATGCTAGTGCCAATTACCCAGTTGTAAGTATTTCTTGTGCAGGGCCCCCTGAGCCTTTGTACAAAGCAGCTGGGCGTAATGCATTTTGGAAACAACAACAACAGAAAAGACTGCATCAAAGAACTGACTGAAACAGTGAACTTCTGCTCAAAACAGTCAACTTCCCCATGGACAATATTGAGAAAGACTAAGAGATGAAAAGCATGTTTGGCAGAATGCATGAGCTCTGACGGGGTGGGGGAATGGGTGGGAACACGGGTCTAGATTTGTTAAAAATAAATAAAAAATATATATAAACAACAACAACAACAAAATATCTACCAAACCAAAAGGTTTGCTCAGATTACTTATTTACTTATTTTGATTTATTTTGTCAAAATTACAACTGTCAACACCTATGCTTGTATTTAAATAAATTTTTGTCTATGTGATAAGAAAAAAAAAAAAAGAGAGAAACAGCCATGGCTGAATGCCTAGAGAAGCCAAGCCACTGAAACTAGAGACAAGGAGAGGTGTGTAGGCACTCAGCCCCGGGCAGCAGGCAGTTGAGGGAGGAACCAACACAGAGCTTATGAAGAACAAGAAGGCCTGGGATGTGGTGAGGAAGAGGGAGTGGGGTGGAGGTAGAAAAACGAGGGTGACTAAGCTGTTTTTGGGGGGCGATGATGTTAGAAAGAGCTTAGGTAGTGTAAGGATGAATAAAACAATCTCTAGGCTTATTTCCCTCAGCAATTTTTCTGGTCCTGAATGACCTCATCAAGGCTAAATTCTAACTTACACACTGGAAGGCACTGGGAAAAGGAGAAAGAGAGGACACTGGGAAAAGCAAAGAGAAAGAATGAACTCCATCAGGGATTGCCAGACACACCTCAGGGCCGGCACCGCCCCCGCCTCCAGGGTCCTCACGCAGCTGTTCTGGGCCTGTAAGCCATCAATCCTGGAATTTGGGATTCAGAACATTGGCTTTGGAGTCAGGTCCCAAAGGACCCAGAACCACTGTTTACAGGCCACTCAGTCCTCTGACAAGGACTTTGTGGTCTAGAGCATCAGTTTCCACACCTAGAAACAGAACACCATAAACACAAGGACTGTGTCTATCTTTAGAGGTTCACAATATACCTATGATTACATTTTCTGAATAAATAAATACATTTGTAAAATGAGAATAACATTGTCACTACTCCAAAGGCAAAAGCTTACAGTGCTGAAGAGGGTGGACTCTAGAGAAAGACCCCCTGCACTCGAGTGGGGTTCAGGAGCGGGCGAGATGGCTCAGTGGGTAAGAGCATCTGCCATGTAACCATGATGACCCGAGTTTGATCCCTGTAACCTATGGTGAAAGCAGACATTAACTCCTGAAAGTTATCTTTTGACTTTCACACACATGCACTGTGCATACATGAGAACACACACAAGCACACACACACACACACACACACACACACACACAAATTATAGTCATTCCCACACTGTCTCTTTGGCAGGTTAGTGAATCTTTCTTTGCTTGTCTGTGTCTGTTTCCTCATCAGTAAAATGAGGACATAACGGTGTACTTACCCCAAAAGGCAATATTGAGATGTACAAACCATACCTGGCTAGTATTTGTTAGCTATTGTTATTATAAAACTTCATTGACAAAAATAAAAAAAAATCACTAGGTATTTCATGCTTAATTAGAATATTCTTACGAACTTATATTTTATCCTATTCTGATAAAATGCAATTAGGTATTAAGTATTTTAAATATAAAAATGCTCTTGGGCAGCTAGCTCATCACCACACGTGCCAGCTCTCACTAACAGGGGGGTGGGGAGGCATTACTGCTACAGCCATTGTAATTCATTCCCATCTTCTGAGACCTTAAGGATGATGATAAAGCCTAAGGTTTGCCTTCCGCAGGAGCTCAGAACAGGAGCAGGCGACAGCAGGTGGGAGGGAAGGAAGGATCTCCGGGAAAACTGCTATTGGCATGAACTGAATGAGAGGAGTGGGAACGGAGCTGGTTGTCATGCTTAGCTTAGCCGCAGGCTACAGACACAGACTTGAGTGAGAGCAAACAGGGGTAAAGCAGCCCTGTGAAGAAGCACACACCGCCTAGAACCGGCTGTTAGTACACAGGACCAATTTCTTCTGTACAATTACTTCCACATCTCATCAGGGAGCACCTGTGATTCCTCACCAAGTCTACATTTCTGCTGCATTTTTTAGCACTGACCTCAGGGTTGTGAGGTGAAGAAAAGCAGAGGGTAGCTCTTGTTCACAGGCTCACAATCTCTTGCTGAGAGAATCAATTAGATACAACCCCAAGATTGTTTATGATTATACCTTCAAACAGGTGACCGCAACAACCAGTTAATGACAGAAGAGACATCATTTCATATTTTCACTTTTACACATTCATTTACAGACTGCCCCCCCATGTGTGTGTGTGTGTGTGTTACCACTCTGCTACATCCCAGGCTTTATTTATTATTTATTTATTTATTTATTTATTTATTTATTTATTTATTTATTGAGACAAGGCTCACTTTATGGTCCTGCCTGGCCTTCAACTTGCTATAATACCAGAATGGCCTTGAATTCACAATCCTCCCGTCTCCACTTCCCAAAACCTGGGCATGAAACCCTTATTTAACAACACAAGACTTTGCCGCTCTCAGTAACCTGAGCTTTATTGGTGTCTAATGAGTCGCTGAGTGTTGCGGGAAAGAAGGTGATCTTGCTGGGAGAGGCTAGAGGCCTGCTTGCTGTTAGCAGCCTTAGAGGTGCCTACCTGAGCAGTCTGAGGAGGTTTTCTAAGGATGGCGGAATCCGGAAGCTTGATATAATGCAAACAGGAGGGTGGAGGGTGGGCTGCAGGCGGGAAGATGCTCAGAGGACGCAGGGCAAGGATGAGCATGACTTGGATTTTATTGATTCATCCGTGCCTAAACAAAGTATCTACCATGAGCCTGTGAGATGACTAAGGGACCATTATTTCCCTCACAGAGGTAGTTGCATATGGAGGGTGTATGAGTCACTTTTCTGCTGCTGTGATAAACCACTATGACCAAGGGAACTTATAAAAGGAAGAGTTTATTTGAGCTTATGATTGACAGTTCGAGGGAAATAGAGTCCATTGTGGCGGGGAGGCATGGTGGCAGAAGCTGGAGCAGAAAGCTGAGGTTCACATCTTCCAATGAGCACAGGAAGCCACCACGAGAGAGACACTGGAGACTGCAAGGCTTGTTGAACTCACTAAGCCCCCCCCCCCAGTGACGTACTTCCTCCACCATGGCCACACCTTCTAAGACCTCCCAAAACAGCTTCACCAACTGGGGACAAAATGTCTGAATACTTGAAGCCTATGGGGGACATTCTCATTCAAACCACCACATTGAGAGACAGACATATAAAAAGATTTTCTGTGACAAGTGTAACAATCAAGGATTCATAATGTAGTCCACAAAAGACTGACATCCTCTTGGGACATGGATTGGGATTCATTTGGGTGACAAGGAGACCCAGGGCACTGCAGGCATGAGGAGACAGTGAAGCTCTTTTGGAAGCACATGGCACAACAGTGCAAAGGGTGATGAGCAGTGATGGGACAGGCAGTGAGGTGGGGACAGATCGCAAGGGTTCTAGGAGACCCCGTGGATTTGGCCTTTACTTGAGGGCTGGGCACAATCCGTGAAAGGCTTCAGGGGAAATGGCATCTCGGGACTGCCATATCTGCATTTTGGAATGATAATGAGAGCCACATCTTCCATTTCCCATGCTACAACCTGCTCTGCATGACAGTTTTGATAAATGATGCATCCCATGTGGATGGTGGTCTCTAATGACACATTTCTGGAACCTATCCCATCACCCAGTGACACACAACTGTATCCAGGATAACTGTAACTTATACATTTCTAACTTCCTGGTAACTCTTGAGAGAGATATACAGACTTGCCCAAAGACAGCTAAATAGTAAGAGCAGAAAGATTTTCTGTGTCCAGGGCCAAACATTTTTAACCCCTACACTCTGCTCCATTTCTGAAGTGTGGAGGGACAGGCAGAGGATGAGGAGGTAAGAAAAAGAAACCAAAGTCAGAATTAAAAACAAAAAACACCAGAGCCAAAGCAGTGAGGATATGGACACAGGGAATGAGAGAATCCAGAGATATTTTGTAATAGGGAGTCCGGGAGGTTGTGTCTGATTCTACATAGGTGAAAGGGAGTGACTCCCAGTTTCTGATCTTCTGGTTGCATTTCTTGTGGGGCTGGTAATGGTGAACAACCACCTTGGGAAGTAACAGAAGTAAGAAGAAAATGAAGTTGAAAAGTTGTGGGACCCAATGAAGGTGATCCTGGGAGAGGGGGCAGGAGCCAGTGGGAGCCAAGGCTGGACTCTAGGGAGAGACTGGGAAATCTGACTGGCAGGCCAGGATGGCATGGATGGCTAATTGGCTTACAGAGAGTCTGATGGGCCAGATAAAATGTAGACTTGAGTTTGAAGCCTGAGAGGAACCCCTGAGACTGTCAGATTAAGGAAGTCACATGGTCAACAACAGCATTTAGATGTCAAGTCTCAAACCAAGGTATCTAAGAACTAAAACCAGACTGTATTTCCAACCCCATTCTGTTCTGTGGTAAAGACAACACCTTAGACGAGATCAGCCAACATCCCACCTGTAGATGAGGGCAGCTCTGTGACGTTCAGCTAACATTGGAGAAGAGAAATGGACTTGCTTATTGGGACCTGCCTCCTTGCCAGTGTACTTAGGATGTGTCCATTCCTGGAGGATCTGAAACCCTCCCATGAGGGCAGCGCTGGGCCTCCTTGTTGAGACGAAGAGGTCTCTCTTGGCCTGAAGGCAGTCAGAACCAGAGCCGCAGTCTCAGCAGAACCTGTGCCTTTGTCAGGTCATTTGGAGAGTGAAAGGTAGAGGAGGAAAACAAACGTGCGGAAGGGGTGGTAGATAAGAATTAATACTCTAAAATACCACCCTGCCCTTTAGTAAAGATCACACTTTGGAGGACTGGTCCACAATATTGAGCCAGGCCTGGTGGCATGAGAAGAGGACAGTAGAGCAGGAACACCAACCCAGAGACTGCAGCAATAGCATGGTGCACTTCTCATTAATCCTTACAGTGACTGTGGCAGGGTTCTAGTGTACCCACTTTATAGATATGGTAACTAAGGGAAGTTAGCAAATATTACACAAAAGCTCAGACTTAAAACCTGGGTCCTTTTAGGAAAAGCTTTAAGAGAAAAAGACCCCCCTTCTGCCAGTGTGTTCATACCCTCCTCCACGCCACACATTGGATGGTCTCTCCAGGAATAAGGTGCAATAAACATCAGGCCCACAGGTGCAAGCCAAGCCTCTGTCTTCAGAGGAGATCCCACTGGGAGACAAGGCTGCACCTTCTTGAAGGATTCCTCTGGGCTTTGTAAAGGACTCCCCACAGACAGCTGCTCCCAGACACACCAGCTGAGCCTTCCTTCCACAGGTTCCCTGTGCAACTTCCCTGTCAGGTGCCTTATGAAGCTGGCTCTGAAAACCATCCTCTGATTCATGCTGAATGAATTCCTGGCATACGCTGTCAGAATTTAAGAGGCAGGTGTAGCTCCCTGATACTTTGAAAAAGAACTTGTTCGAATCATGTAGCCTCTCTAGGAACAGTTTTTCAGAGGAGCGGTTTATAATTTCTCTCTTCTGTAGCAGTGGTGAGGGGGTGGACTACCAGCAGGAAGGAGGGAATTCTGATGGAAGAGGCAGAGAAAGAGATGCCATCCTAGCTCAGACCTGGGAAGATCAAAGGACAGGGTGATCCTCACCTGTGGAGCTGCAATGCTGGAAAAGATGTCTATGAATGGATGGGAGAGAAAGAGAGTGGGGGGGGCAGCAGAAGCAGTCTGCGTTCCCCCCAGAAGGTAGCTGGGAGTCAAGGTGTCCCGGCCCCATCATCATCCTCTGTAGAGATCTCCATGATGCGGGATCCTCCCCATCTCTCTCTGCCCTTCAGGTAGCAAATGCATTCCAGCTCCTATGCTCTCGTTTGCTCTTTCTGGATCACCTTCTCCTACTCTTTGTTTTTCCTCATTGATCACAATCAAACGTAAGTGCCAAATGTCCCATGCGGCTACCTCCAGCCTGCAGCGCTCCTTACTGCCTAAGTCAGTCGTTTTTAAACTCTAGCATGTATCAGAATCACTAGGAGGTCATTTTCTTCCTTCCTTCCTTCCTTCCTTCCTTCCTTTCTTTCTTTTTTCATTCATTCATTCATTCATTCATTCATTCATTCATTTGAGTCAGGGTCTCATAGCCCAAGCTGGCCTCAAATTCATTTTGTGACCACAGATGACCTTGAACTCCTGATCCTCCTGCCTCTACTTTTGAACACTGGAGTTCTAGGCCTGTGCCACCACAGTTTATGCAGTGCTAAGGGTCAAGCCCAAGTATTCTCCAATGCTAGACAAGCACTCTACCTATTGAGATACCCCCTCCCAGCCCAATAAAGAGCATTTTAAAGCAGAGAGTTTGAAAGACACATCTCAGAATTTACATTGCTGATGAGCACCCAACTGATGCTGATTCTCATGGTCTGGGGATACTCAGCTTTAACCACTCACTGGTCCATATTGATTTGGTAACTGAGTGTCCCTGTAAGGCTGTGAGCAACCAAAGGCAGGGACGAGGCAGGTGCTGGACCACATCCCCCATAATACCTAGCTTACTCTGAACAGGTACCCAAACCTTATAGAATGTACTGAGTGGAACGAAGGGTTCAGACTGATTTTTAAGTGCAATTTATGAAGCATCCAGTCTATCTACCAGAACCTTCCATTTTCCTATCTTCAGATCTCAACTAATCTCTGGGTCACCCCTTCCTTCTCCTCCAATAAACATGTCTTCCCTAAATACCCAAGAGTTCTCCCATCCATCCCTCAAAGTTTACAGGTAATTCTTAGAAGTTTGGCAGAGAAGGAGGTAAACAGTAGCTGGAGAAGAAGGCCCTGTATTGTATTAAGAGGAAATTGAGCTCACTTAAATACCAGAGAGAAGTCAGAAACTGTCCTAGTGAGGGAAGGAGAAACCATTAAAGAGACAGTTTCTGAGAAGAGAACAAGTAGAATCCAGAGTATATGGAGGAAGGCCTACTCAGACGGAGCAGGGACGTATGTCCCAGTGGGTGGGAAAAGGAAAGGATGGGTTTAGACGCAGGAATAATGAGGTAAGGGACTTCAGATGACTCCTGGCTCCACCATCTCCTGATTCCATGAAATTAAATTGCCATGGTGTCACTGGCTTAGTAAGTCACCCCTCCTTTGCAGAGCCCTAACCCTTGGGCTGCGAGAGGCCTGCCAGTGGGATGATAAGAATAGCCCAGTGGCCTCAAATACCTTTTGCCTTGCTGTAAAAGGGGGAACTGGGAAAATGGACTGAATATATCCAACTGTGACAATGGAAGGGCTGGAGCAGGGTCGCAGAGTTCATACATTCTGGAGCCAGAGTTACAGTCTTCCTCGGATTAACCCCAGAGTCAACGGTCTGATCTGTTGACTCTAACTCATTTATTCTCTGACCATTGGAAACTTCAAGAAACAGGTGGAAAAAAATATTAAGAACAGCTTAATAGTTAAGCATGGGAACTTGGTGTGTTACAATCCATCCCAGACTTACACACAGTCCCATCTCTGGCACCTAAAGGAGACAAAATAATCACATTAACAATTCATTAAGTACTTTCTTACCTAAATTAGCATGCGAAGTGTCAGAACCAAATGAGGAGGAGTTGAGCAACTGTTGTCATCTTCCTCCTCCTCCTCCTCCTCCTCCTCCTCCTCCTCCTTCTCCTCCTCCTCCTTCTCCTCCTCTTCCTCCTCATCCTCATCCTCCTCACTACCATTATCTTTACTGTGGGCTGGGAATCGTCCTAGGTCATATAAGTGCTTAATTTTCATTTTATATGGTTTTTATGACTATAAAAGTCACAGATGGTCAGTATTTTAAAAATCTAACAAGAAATGTATTCATCACCTAAGAGCTCCAGAGTGGGACATTGGAAAGAGGGAAATCCCTGGATCAACTGTGTTTATATTTGGGCTTTTCTGATTCTGAAGGCGGGATTGTGGAAACAGTTAACAATTCTGTGCCTCTGTTTCCCTATTTGTTAAATGAAGGCAATAGTGATTCTTGGAAATTTTCAATGAGTTATCTATAAAACGCTGAGCACCACACTTGCCACACAGTCAGTGGTCAACAGAAATCACTAGTGATGCTGTTGCTGATGCTTCATCAAGTTATGCATAATCCTTAACTCACAAATAGTCAATGATGAAATCTCATGGTATATTTTTTCAAACTGGATGTATGAACATGCACACACATATTTAATAAGATCAAACACACCCAGTCTATGAGATAAAAAAATACACATACATTCTATAAGATCTAAAATACATACATCAGGCTGGAGAGATGGCCTAGCGGTTAAGAGCACTGACCGCTCTTACAGAGGACCTGGGTTCGATCCCCAGCACCCACATGGCGGCTGAGAACCTTCTGAAGCTCCAATTCCAGGAGAACTCCAGTTCCACGGGAATCCGAGACCCTCTTCTGAACTCCGCGGTGTTGCACGACACGGGTGCACAGACTTGCATGCAGACAGTACATTCATACACATACAGAAATAAATAAATTAAAAAAAATAAAAATAAAAAAAATAAAATACATACATGCATATGTATACACACATAATCTATGTGATCCAAAATATACACATACACACACAAACATAGGCTATAAGATACCGGGGCTAGAGAGATGGCTCAGTGATTAACAGCACTAGCTGCTCTTGCAGAGGACCCAGGTTTGGTTCCCAGCACCCACATGGCAGCTAAAAAAATCTATAACTCCAGTTTCAGGGGATCTGACTCCTGTTTTATGGGTTTGTACACACCTGGTGCACTTATATACATGTAGCAAAACACTCATACATGTAAAATAAAAATAAATAATTTTTTAAAGATTCAAAATATATACACGCACATATACTGTGAGACCTCCAAATACACACCTACATACATATTCTTTTTTTGTCCTTTTGAGGCAGGGTCTCCCTTTAGTCCCAAGCTTGCATGGAGCTCACTATGTAGACCAGGCTGGCCTTGAACTCACAGAGATCTGCCTGCCTCTGCTGGGATTAAAGGCATGTGCCACCACACCTGGCCCTACACACATATTCTATGAGATCTAAAATACACACATATAAGCACACACATTCAAGGCGTTCCAAAATATACACACAGTTTATAAGATCCAAAATACACACACATATGCATACACATGTTCTATGAGGTCCAAAATACACACACGTTCTTGAAATCTAAAATATATACACACATATGTACATACACTTGTTCTATGAGGTCTAAACACACACACACACACACACACACACATACTATTTCACATGTTTTTGCTCACTTGGCAAACATTATGGGATACACCCAAAATGATTCTACAGGACTGGGACGATAGCTCTGTGGTATGGCACTTGGCTAGCATGCACAAGGCCTTGGATTTGATTTGAAAGTATAACAAAGCTAAATAAGTATTCCTAGATATATAGACACAGCATTTTGTCTCTGTTATACCCTCTGAAGGCTACAATTTCACATCACAAATGTTCAAAGGAAACCTCTAAAGGCTGCTGAAGTATAGAGCATGGGTCAGCAGCCTTTCTCCTGCAAAGGACCAGACAAATGAGTCTACGCTTCACAGACCATATGGTCTCTTGCAATGACTTAATTCTGTGGTTGACACTGAGAAACAACCACAGACAGCACATGAATGAATGGAAGCAGTGGAATTCCAATAAAAACCCTACTTTTAAAGACTGGAATTTAGGTTTCATATAATTTTCACATCATGAAACATTCCTTTTTTTTTTTTTTTAAACCAGCATTTGATAATGTAAAAACTATCTTCAGTTTGCAAGCTGTACTGTGCAAAAGCATGGACCAGGCTGGATTTGATCTGTGGGTCTCAGGAAGCAAAGTAGCCCCCCATTCTGGAGCCTGGTTGAAAATTAGAAGAGTGATGAATCTATTAATACAGGAAAGCTCTGATATCAGAAATGGATTATTCTGCCAAGGAGATGTTGGCCAGGGGATCCAAGCCCCCCAAAAAAGATAAAGGCTTTTTGCCAGCAAACTGGGATACCTGCAAGAAGAGAGGTGGTAAGGCCCTGCTGTGGAGGACCTGGTGTAAGCATGGGAAAGATGTATTGAGACCATACTTGCAAGTGTACAGTTGGTCTCTGGAATGCCAGAGAGTGTTACTAAAGGCCACTAAATCAATAAAGCAAATATTGATCTCCTTGAGTCAAGCAAGACTCCTCCGTCAGTATCAGCTGCACCTCACCTGCCTGGAAATACTGTGCAGCAGTGGCAGCCAAATGTTTGTATATCCCAAATCTAATTGGCTGTTGCCTCTCTCCTTGGAGGAATAATTCATGGCTGATGCCACAAACTTAAGTCCTCTAGTGGTTAGGAGATGTTATAAGCCACAGTAAGACCTTATCAGCTTTTACAGAAAAGCTATAGTCCATGGATTAGCATACCATCCAAACATCTGTGTTGATACCAACATAACCTACCTTAGTAATTAGTACTGTTTAAATGCCTGTATATATAATTGCTTGTGCTTCATCAGTAGGAGTAAAAGGTTATTCCTGGATAAACTGCCAACCCATGAAGGGAAACAGCCTGAACTGATCAGGGTCCAGGGCGACATCTCCAGAGAAAGTAGACTGCTTTGCTTCTCGCCCACTTGTGTCCCTTTTCTAAAGCCTGGGGAAAAATCTGAGGAAAAGGGGCCGTGGTAGAATGTAGGGGCTGCGATTGGGGTGAACTATGAAACTACAGACGTATAGACTGGACTCTTATTTGATCAGCATGATGGTGCACATAGGCTCCTCCAACTGGACGGTGGGGGCCTCAGGCTGTGTGGGTTTGGGGATGGCTACTTGCAGGTTGGTTTTACATGGAGGATGCTTGTATACTTATTACCAATTATTAAATAAATAAATAAATAAATAAATAAATAAATAAATAAATAAATAAATAGTGATGAAGTGTAGAGGCAGCACCTTGATGCCATGACCCCATGTTTTTCCAGTGGGAAGTGCACTCGCCCATCTTGAGGCTCATTATCCCACCAGACATGGTGAAGTCTTTCTTTCAAGATGTGAAACTTCCCCCAAATTCCCCCAAAGAATTAAATGCTAGTCCCTCCTTGGAGCCATCTCAGCACTTTTTTTTTTTTTTTTTTTTGCTGCTTATTTTTTTAAGTTAATTTTTATTGAGCACATTTCACACAACATTTCTTAATCAAATTTAGACTCATTTTAAATACTAGAAACCATATACTTTTTCCCCTGCCAACATCCTTGGCAGGCCTCAGATTCCTTGTGTGTTACATTTATCTGTCCTGCATATGAAGGTATCTCCGTGCTTGGCAACTGAAAAGGGCCAGTGAGCTTCATCCTCACTCTTAGTATGAGAGGAAGGGATCAAAGGGAGGGGGAGAAGAAAGTGGGTTGCTTAGAGTCAGGAACACTTTAAGGAACGGATCTCTCTGTCTCTCTTTCTCTCCTTTTCCCTCTTCCTCTCACTCCCCTTCTCTCCAGTACATGAATAAGGATAAAGCCTTAAGTGTTAGTCTCCTAACTCTTTTTTTTTGTCTTTTTGAGACAGGGTCTCCCTTTAGTCCCAACTGGCCTGGAGCTCATGATATAGACCAGGCTAGCCTTGATCTCACAAAGATCCACCTGCCTCTGCCTCCCAAGTGCTAGGATTAAAGGCGTGCACCACAATGCCCGGTTTTAGTCTCCTAACTCTTAACACACTGTTTTTCATGTAATGTGGAATAGCAAACATTCATTGAACTAAATAAAAACACCTTTTCTTCAACTTTTTTGTAAATTTTTTATTGAATTTTGTGTATTTCAATAGAACATTCCAATCCATCTTAATCATCACTACCCCTTTCCCTCTGGCTCCCTCCTATAGCCCCCCACTCCTGAAGTCATACGTTCTATCATTTGTGTTAAGGCCTTTCGTGTCAAGTTAGTGTCCCCACAAGTTTCTCAGTGCAAGTTCATCCACTGGAGTCTAGTCAGCCTAGATAGAGTTCTCCCCTTTAAGAAGATCAGCTCTTCATCACCTAGCAGTAATCAGCTGCCAATAATTCTTCAACTAAAGGTGGGGCTTGTTACCCATTTCCACAGTTCCATGCTGGGGTTTTGTCTGCTTGAGTTTGCATGGGTCTTGTGTATGCTGACACCATTGCTGTAGGTTCATGTGAGCAAGGTCCCAGTAGCTTGTAGGACTCCATGTCCATATGGTCACATACCTCCTCCCTTGGCTCTTACAATCTTTCTTCCCTTTTTATGCAATGGTCCCTGATCCCTGGGTGGGTGAAGTTTAACGTAGGAGTCCTGTCCAAGGGCCCATACTCTACAGATTCTTACTCTCTGTACTCTGGCCATTTGTGACCTTTTGTGTTCCTGGCCCTCTGTTGCACGAAGGAGCTTCATTAATGAGAATTGTGTCCTCTTTACTCCTTGTTCTATGTTCTGTGAGCCCTAGGTGTAGAGGTTGCATTGTAGATGTGCCACTTAGGCTTGGATAATTCACAGATGACCATTTTATGTATGTGACAAGTTGTAGTATTCTGTAATAGTCTCTGTTCCAAAATAAGCTTCTTTGATGAGTGGCAAATGTGATACTTGTCTATAAATAGGATACATATTTTGCACATAGTAATAAATTACATTCACCTAGGGCTGTGACAGTCTTGGGGTTTTCTCTAAGATCCGGGACCTCTCCAGCTATGTGTATTTGGCTATGTTTACAGTACCACACATGAGTTTCCTCCCATTGAATGGCTTTAAGTCCAATTTGGTAGCTGTTGATTACCCCCAAGATAAAAGTGCTACTACTGCACCAGTGTGTTTGCTGTGCCAGTCATTGATGTGGTTATTTGGGCTGGAAGCTGGGGTTGAACGATCAGTTGATGTTCTTCCCTAGCAGCTTGCATAGTACTCTCCAAAACTATGAGAGCTAGCCTCCAGGGTAGGTGATTTCCAGGTCAGTTCAGCTCCATTGTGCCAAATCCTATGTCTGAAGTACATCCTATCTTCAGCAATAGGGTCTTACCTTCAAGTTCTGGGAAGCAATCAAGGGCTATGGCAATAACCTGTGTCATTTTGGGAGTCTCTTGGACTACCCTGGCCAACAACTCAAAGTAACATTACTCCTATCTGGCACTGTTGTGTTCTTATGTAACTTTCAACTACACACATGGACTTTTTTTTTTTTTTGTATGTGTATGAATGTACTGTCTGCATGTAGGTTTGTGCACCCGTGTCGTGCAATGCCGCGGAGGTCAGAAGAGGGTGTCGGATTCCCCTGGAACTGGAGTTCTCCTGGAATTGGAGTTACAGAAGGTTCTCAGCCTCCATGTGGGTGCTGGGAATCAAACCCAGGTCCTCTGAAAGAGCAGTTGGTGCTCTTAACCGCTAGGCTATCTCTCCAGCCCCACACATGGACTTTTAATACATCTTCCATCTTTATACATGCCAGACATTCTATTGCTAGGCTAAAAATGAAAATAAGATAAATTTTCTTTTCCTAGCTTCAGTCCCTTTTCTATTATTATTTTTTTAATTTAGCAAGTTTTATTCAACATTTTTCCAAATCAAACAACATTAAAACTATACACACACAGTTGTCATTTAAGCTAATTAAGATTTCTTTTTTCTTTTCTTTTTATTTATTTATTTTTTTTGTCTTTTTGAGACAGAGTCTCCCTGTAGTCCCAGCTGTCCTGGAACTCACTCTGTAGACCAAGCTGGCCTTGAACTCACAAAGATCCGCCTACCTCTGCCTCCTGAGTGCTAGAATTAAAGGCGTGCACCACCATGTCCCGCAGATTTCTAAAGTTTCTTTAAATATTACATTATCAAATATCAGACTATTGTTCCTTACAGAATCATAGAGATAAATTTTGAGGTCTCTGCTCAGAAAATCTTCATCATTAAAACAGTTAATCTGTTACTATGTAACTGTGTTACCATTTTCTTTCTTTTTGGTGAAAGCATTTAAAATCAACTCCTTTAGAATGATTCAAACTTACCCTACAAAATTATTCATTATGGCTACCATGTTGTACATTAGGTTCTCAGGGTTTGCTCATTTTGTGTAACTAAAATTTTGTAGTTTTTATCAATAATTTCTCATCTCCTGTTTCTCTTGTATATAGCCTTGCTTTATGTAGACTTTGTTATAAAAAACACCATATCCTTACTCAGTACGTTGCTACTTCATTAGCATCAAATTCACAGCTAAGAGCTTGTACTTTATGCTTTGAACAAAGCTTATAAAACAATGTGTTTTCTACTTGAAACATATCACAGCCTTCTTGCATTCCAGTACTCTAAGTAACACTTCAACTCTGTGCTTTGGGAGCATCTATCCCAGCCTTTGATGTTCATGATTCTACTCAGCATTTTTTTTTTTTTGCACTCCTTACATATAGAAAATGTACAAAGTCTGAGACCAAACTATATGTTAATTTCAAAACATATTTATGAATTCACAGTTTAACAGTAAGTTTGTATACAGGTAAAAAAATATAACTTTGGGCTGGAGAGATAGCCTAGCGGTTAAGCACACTGACTGCTCTTGCAGAGGACCCGAGTTCGATCCCCAGCATGCACATGGTGGCTAAAAACCATCTGTAACTCCAATTCCAGGAGAACTCCAGTTCCAGGGGAATCCGAGACCCTCTTCTGACCCCCGTGGCATTGCACGACATGGGTGCACAAACCTACATGTAGACAGTACATTCATACACATACAAAAATAAATAAAAAATTTTTTAAAATATATAACTTTACATTCCTACATAGTGAGTTGACATATATTTTAATGTACTTAAGAAAAAAAGATTCATTCTTTCTAATAAATCTTAGAACTGAGAAAAATAGAGACATATACTTCAAGCTATATCTATAGTGATAACAATCAATGTGGTATTATTTTTTCTGACCAGTTACTCACTTTGGTATTAAGTGTAAGGATTTGGTGTTAGGAACCACAAATGAGGAATAAATATGTTGTTTGTTTTTCTGAAACTATGTTATCTCACTTAGCCTAACAACTTCCAGTTTCTTCCATTTGCCTACAAATTTCATGATGTCCTTCTTCTTAACCACTGCATAGCACTCTGCTTATAAATGTACCACATCTTCATTATCCACTCATCAGTTGAAGGATACCCGGGCTGCTTCCAGCTTTTTGCTATTATGAAAAGAGCAGCAATAAACATGGTTGTGCCTGTATCTCTGCTATAAGATGCATCCTTTGGGCATATACCTAGAAGTGGTATAATTAAGTCAAATGGTAGGTTCATTTTTAGTCTTTTAAGCATTCTCCACACTGCTTTGCAAACCCACCAGTAGTGAATAAGTGTTCCCCTTTCTCCACACCTTCTCCAGCACTTGGTGTTATTTGTTTTCTTAATCATAGCCAATCTTACTGGTGTAAGAAATCTTAAAGTGGTTTCGATTTGCATTTCCTTAATTTCTAACAATGTTGAATACTTTTAAAGATGTTTCTGAGCCATCTTAACTTCTTCTCTTGAGAAGTCTCTGTTTAGATCTTTAGCCCATCTTTTAATTGGGTCATTTGTTTTCTTGGTCCTTCGTTTTTTGAGTAGTTTACATACTCTGGATGTTAAACTTCTGTCAGATGTGTCACTAGTGAAGGTTTCCTCCCAATCTGTGGGTTTTCTCTTTACTTCTTTGATTGTTTCTTTTTCTGTACAGAAGCTTTTTAGTTTAATGAGGTCCCACTTGTTGATTGCTGACCTTAATTTCTGCACAACTGCTGTTTGATTTAGAAAGTCTTCTCCTACACTTATTTCTTGTAGGTTACTGCCAATATTTTCTTCTAACATTTTCAGAGTTTCAGATTTAACATTGAGGTCTTTAATCCATTTAGAATTGACTTTTGTATAAGGTGAAAGGTAGGGGTTTAATTTCATTATTCTACAGAAGGTGACCCAGTTTTTCCACCACCATTTGCTAAAGATACTACCTTTCCTCCATTGAGTGTTTTGGCTCCTTCGTCAAATATTAGGTGGCTGAAATTGTATGTACTCAAGTTTGGGTCCTCGATTTTATTCCATTGATCTATGGGTCTATTTTTATGCCAGTACCATGCTATTTTTATAACTATAGCTCTGTAGTAGAGATTTAAATCTGGTATAATAATCCCCCCTGCATTACTCTTAGGGTTGCTTTTGCTATCTGAGATCTTTTGTTTTTCTATATGTATTTTAGGATGGTTTCTTCTAATTCTGTGAACAAAAGCCATGGGGATTTTGACTGGGATTGCATTGAATCTATATATTAATTTGGGTAGGATGGTCATTTTTTAATTTTTTTAAAATTTTTATTTATTTCTATATGTGTATGAATGTACTGTCTGCATGCAGGTCTGTGCACCCGTGTCATGCAATGCTGCAGAGGTCAGAAGAGGGTCTCGGATTCCCCTGGAACTGGAGTTCTCCTGGAATTGGAGTTTCAGATGGTTCTTGGCCACCATGTGGGTCCTGGGTCCTCTGTAAGAGCAGTTGGTGCTCTTAACTGCTAGGCCATCTCTCCAGCCCAGGTTGGTCATTTTTACTATATTAATTCTTATGATCCATGAACACGGGAGATCCTTCCATAACAAAAACCAGAGCAGAGATTAATGAAATAGAAACAAAGAAATAATACAAAGAAACAATGACTCCAAGAGCTGGTTTCTGGGAAAGGATAAACAAGATAGACAGACCCTTAGCCCAGCTAAGCAAAAGAAAGAAAGAGCAACTCCAAATCAACAAAATTAGAGATGAAAGTGGAGCCAGCCGTAGTGGCACATGCCTTTAATCCTAGCACTTGGGAGGCAGAAGCAGGTGGATCTCTGTGAGTTCAAGGCCCACCTGGTCTACATAGTGAGCTCCAGGCCAGCTGGGACTAAAGGGAGACCCTGTCTCAAAAAGACAAAAAATAAAAAGAGATGAAAGGGAAAACATTACAATGGTAATTAAAATATCCAGAACATTATATGAAAAGTCTATACTCTACTAAATTTGTAAACCTAAAAGAAATAGATGAATAACTGAAATCATAGAACTCACTGAAGCTTAAGCAAAAAGAGATCAACAGTTTAAACAGACCCATAACATATGAGGAAATTGAAACAGTAAAACAAAACCTCCCAACTAAAAAAAAAAATCTCAGGCCCAGATGAATTTACATCAGAATTCGATCAGGCATATAAAGAGGATCTTCAACCAATATTACTTAAGTTATTTAAAAGGATAGAAGCATAGAGAAATCTCCCAAATTCCTTTCATGAAGCCAGCATCACTTTAATACCAAAACAAGGCAAATATACAACTAAGAAAGAAAACTATAGATCCATATCCTTAATGAATATAGATGCAAAAATTTTCAACAAAATTCTTGCAAGTCACATACAGGTATACATCAAAAAGTTTATCCACCATGATCAAGTTGGTTTTATTCCAGACATGCAGGGATGGTTCAAATATGTAAATCAATAAATGTGATAAATTATATAAATGGACTCAAAGATGAAAACCACATGGTTATCTCAATTGATACAGAAAAGGCCTTTGATAAAATACAACATGTCTTTATGTTTAAAGTCCTAGAGGGAATTGGACTGGAGAGAACATTCCTCAACATAATTAAAACTATATACCACAAACCCACAGCCAACATCATCCTAAAGGGAGAAAAATTAGAAGCATTCCCCCTTAAAGTCAGGAACCCAACAAGGCTGCCCACTATCTCCACTCCTTTTCAATATAGTGCTTGAAACTCTTGCTAGAGCAATAAGACAAGAGAAGGAAAATAAAGAAGTACTAATTGGAAAAGAGGAGGTCATACTATCCCTTTTTGCAGATGACATGATATTATACCTACTGAATGTCAAAATTTCCACCAGAAAACTCCTAGAAATGATTAACAGTTTCAGTAAAGTGGCAGGATACAAAATTAATGTGCAAAAATCAGTAGCCTTCCTATATGCCAATAACAAGCAATTGGAGAAAGAGTACATGGAAACCCTTCCATTTACAATAGCCTCAAAAATAAATAAATAAAATATCTCTGAATAAACCTAACCAAAGGCATTAAAGTTCTCTACAATGAAAATTTTAAATCTTCTCTATTATTATTAATTTGTCTTTATTTGAGATAATGGCATTATTTCCATTTCGGGTGTCAGAGGTTAAACAGTTCCAGGTCCAGGTGAACTATGAATATAACTCTAATGCTTTGGAGCAATTATACCCTTGTAGCTCTGTGGGGCAAGATCCAGGATGGTCAGAAATCATTTTCTAAGTATCTTTCTCACCATGATGCTTAAGTTGAACTTAGGACTATTCTCTGATTAGCAGAGAATCACTTGTCTGTGGCTAGTGATCTAGGTAGCTATTGCCTACACAGGATTTGAAACAGCCCTAGGAACCCTGAGAAGCCCAGGTCATACCTAAATCCCTCTGCCCATTAACCAGGGCTGGTTTAAACTCATGTTCAATGCCCCAACTTATTAGGAAGGTAGCCTCTTTCCTGGCTCTTGCCACCAACTGCTGGAGTGTCTCTCGCTACACTTCATTCTCCCTCCCTTGGGGAGGGATAGACTGTGTATATAATGGGCATGCTACAATTTTGATATTCAGGCCACTTCATAATGTACAAATGAGGCTGGTCTTTCTCCCAATACTCAGGAGGCAGAGACAAGCAGATCTCTCTGAATTCAAGGCCAGCCTTGTCTACATGGTGAGCTCCAGGCCAGCTGGGGCTATAAGAAGACCTTGTCTCAAAAAGACCAAAAACAAATAAATAAATTTAATAATTTCTTTTTATTCTTGTATGTGTATGAATGTACTGTCTGCATGTAGGTCTGTGCACCCGTGTCATGCAATGCCGCGGAGGTCAGAAGAGGGTCTCTCCCCTAGAACTGGAGTTAAAGACGGTTCTCAGCCACCATGTGGGTGCTGGGGATCGAACCTGGGTCCTCTGCAAGAGCAGTCGGTGCTCTTAACTGCTAGACCATCTCTCCAGCCCCTAAATTTAATAATTTTAAAGATTAAATAAGCTCTGCTCCTTGATTCTTAAGGAGAGGGGCTTCTGTTCTTCACTGTAATCCTGCTCTATTTTTGTCTACCTCCTCTCACCAGAGTTTAGTGATGTGAATCTGTGGTTAATATATTTTCTAGGCTAGTTGAGATCTCTTGAACTTTTTTTTATTTGCCTGTAAAAATTGTAGTTCTCAATTTTCTACCCAGCTCTTAATGTTCTAGAGGAAGCGTCCTGCAGCTTGTGGATTACGTAGACACCTTGTTTCTTCTTCTGTCCTGGCACTTTGGGCTACTTAATGCTCTTTTTTGGCAGGAACCTTTGCCAAGAAGACAAGATAAAACAACAGTTTAAGGACTAAAGCCCGAGTTCGGCACCATGCACTTCTCAGATGCTGTAAATTACCTTCAGTGGCTTTTTCAAAGAGTATTTTTGAACCATAGTGTCATTTCCCTAAGACATCTTGCAAAGAAAATATTTTCCTTGAATATTTATGTTTGTAGATTATCAGTTCAAGGGGGGAACCTAATAAAGTCAAAACAAACCATGGTGCAAATAGTCTGTTCCTTTAATTGTCTGTGGGTCCCAGAAATCAATGACAACATAGTCAATATAAAATAGCAGTAAAAGCTGGGCATGGTGGCACATGCCTTTAATCCCAGCACTCGTGGGAGGCAGAGGCAGGTGGATCTCTATGAGTTCAAGGCCAGCCTGGTCTACATAGTGAGTTCCAGGCCAGCTGAGGCTACAGGGAGACCCCGTCTCAAAACCACCAAAAAATAAAAATAAACATAAAAATAAATAGCAGTAAAGGTCAGGGGTTTGGGGTCAAGCAGAAACAAGTCTGGGTCCCTTACATTTATGAACTATATGACCTTGGCAAAGCACTTAATCTCACCACTACTATAAGATGAGAACAAATATAACACCTAATGTTTGCTGCCTACTTTTTACGTGCTGGGCACAGACTTCATGTATTCGTTATCTCATTTCATGCTTCAAATAATCCCACAAGGGAGGGACTATTCATATCTTCATTTTACAAATGAAGAAATCCAGACTCAGAAAGATTGGTCAATTACTCTAAAATCACAAGGTGACAGAACTCACAACTCAGTGCCACATTTGTCTGGCTCTAGGGACAAAGTTCATAAGCACAGCAATGGTTGTGTCCTTGTGGTAGCAGTCTTTTTATAGGGAGAGCGAGGACATTAAATAACATACAAAGATCATGCCTGCATACAGCTAGTGATTAGTCTAATTACATGGTATTCTTTTGTAAGGTACACAATGTTTTTATCTGTTCTGATTTCTGATAATAGCTTATGTTTTGTCATTTTATTTACTTTTTAATTTTTATTTTGTGTGTACAAGTGTTTTACCTGCATGTATATGTCCATGTCATGTAATGCCTGCAGAGGCCAGAAGAGGGTGTCAGATTCCCTGGAACTGGAGTTATACATGGTTATTAGCTGCCCTGTGGATTCTGGGAGCCAAATCCAGATTTTCTGCAAGAGAAGCTAGTGCTCTTAATCACTGAGCCAGCTCTGTAGCTACCTGTTTTGTCTTTTTTTTTTTTTTTTAAGACACAAAGAATGGTGGTTTGCTATTTTTGATTAAGACATATGTATTTGATACAAGTTTTAACTTTTTTAAAATTAATTTTATTATTTTTTTGTGTGTATGAAGGTACTGTCTGCATGTAGGTTGGTGCACTGTGTCATGCAATGCCGCGGAGGTCAGAAGAGGGTGTTGGATTCCCCTGGAACTGGAGTTAAAGACGGTTCTCAGCTGCCATGTGGGTGCAGTAGACGGCTCTCCTGCCCCAAAGTGTATAGCCTTTACTTTTGTGGCCAGAGGTCTGCACTTAGGGACACTCACACCTTGACCTGTCCATGAAGCCTCCTGGACTGCTTTTTTTCCCTCTGGGGTTGGCAGGTGAAGCCATTGGTACTGGAGGCCCTGACACATTGATCTGGCGTTCCCACCAACCTGCTCAGACTGGAGGCTCAGCACACTCTGTCCTCTGTCAGGTAGGACTGTGGAGGAGATGGACAAGCACGGCTTTCCAGGGGTCCTGACACCAGCTGTCCTCTTGCTTAGCTATTGTGGAGGTGTCGTAAGCTGTAAAAATACCCAAATATTAAGGTCAGCATGGTTCTTTTCTCGTCCAGCATTTAGATCATCACTCTGATAACTGGGACCACCTTTGTCCCCTTGGCAGTCCAGCTAGTGTAGAGACAATGACACTCAAAAGGCAGATGGCCAGGGCCACATCTCAGCCACTCCTAGCTCAGTGACCTTAGCAGATTACATAACCTTGGTGAATCAGCTTCTTAATTAGAGAATGGAAGCTAGTTCGTTCCTATGGAGTTCTTTTATGCCTGTGTACATATGTGTCTGTGTCTCTCTGTGTATATATCTGTGTGTATGTCTCTGTATCTCTCTGTTTCTGTGTATGTATGTGTGTCTTTGTGTATGTGTTTGTGTGTACGTGTGTTTTTATGTGTATATGTGTATTGTATCTGTATGTATATTTGTGTGTGTCTGTGTGTCTCTGTATATGTATGTGCCTGTGTGTATATATGTGTATATGTGTCTCTGTGTATGTATGTTTGCATGTGTATCTCTATGTATGTAGATTGTATGTATGTATGTGTGTACTGTGAATGTCTGTAAGTGTATGCCTGTGTATCTCTGTGCATGTATGTGTGTCTTTGTGTATATATATGTATTCTATGTATTTGTCTGTCTGTATGTGTCTCAGAGTCTCTCTGGATATGCATGTGTGTATTGTATATGTGTCTATGTATGTATATGCTTGCATATATGTATGTGTTTCTCTATGTATGTATATGTATATTATGTGTGTCTGTGTATTTCTCTGTGTGTAAGTGTATATGTATATGTGTTGTGTATATGTGTATCTATGTGTCTCTGTGTGTATACATGTATATCTCTGTATATATGTGTCTGTAGATCTCTGTGTATGTCTACTATGTGTATGTATATGTGTAGGTGAGTATCTCTGTCTTATGTATATGTACTGTGTATATATACTTATGTGTGCATGTATGTGTATTTGTGTATGTGCATATATTAGGTTTATGTTGTGTATGTACATATGTGTTGTCTGTGTCTTCATGCATGTGTGTATGTGAGTATTGTGTGGCTATCTGTGTGTATAGTGCATATCTATATGTGCGTGCTTGTGTCTGTGTGTCTTTGTATATATGTCTTTGTGTATGTGTATGTTTATGTGTATACATGTCTATACATGTCTATACATGTATATGTGTGTTTCTGTATGTGCGTATGCATTTATTATGTGTATGTGTGTGCATGTGCACATGTAGTATATGTATCTAGGTGTATGTATGTATTATATGTGTGTATGTGTGTGTACATGTGTTAGCTGTTGTCATCATTTTCATCTCCCACAGTTTGGTTTTTAGTTTGTTTTATTTATTGTTGTTTAAAAGCAGAAGTGTTCCTGGTCTCAGGTGCCTTTCTCCAGTGCAGGCAGCCATGATGATCACTGAAGGTTAAGGTGACCCTTATGCAATTATTGTCTGGGAGGCCTCATTGTGTGCAGTGAGTCATCGCCCCTTAGAAGTGCAGGGTGACTGACTCAATAGCCCGCTAAGGAGAGGTCAGAAGTTCCCTTGGCTCAAAGTTAGAGGATCCAAATCCAGTCCCAGGGTGTAGAAGGAAACACCCCACATGGACAGCCAGTGGAACTGGGAGTGCCAGACACGGAGTGCCAAGAGAGCCTGAGTGCCTCCATGACAAGGCACAGCATGGCAGCTGAGCACGAGGCAGCATCTCCACTTCTGCCTTGCTCTGTGACCTCAGACAACTAACTCAATTTCTCTGTGCCTCATCAAGAACGAATTTATTATTACTATTTTTTAAATTATGTGTATGTGTGGGGAGGGGTGTCCTCGTGAGTGCAGGTGCCCTGGGAGTCCAGAAGATGACTGCTGGATCCCTAGGGACTGAGTTCCAGGCAGTTGTGAACACTCATGGTAGATGCTGGAAACTGAACTCTGCATTCTTAACCTCTGAGCCATCTCTTCAGCCCCTCTGTGCCTTTTTTTAGAAAAATCTGTAAGTGGAAATGGTCTTAATAGAAACTAAGTCATGACATAAATGCTTTGGAAATGTTGAGAATTGAGTAAATAGCCAGTGAAAGTAATTATTATTTATCACCACCATCATCACTGTACACTGGTATACAGGACCAAACTATGAGGGAAAAGTAACCAGAACACTAGGTCTCTGACCTGGTTTAGGAAGGGACAAGCCATTTAGCTATAGCTTTAAGTGAAAAAAAAAAAAAAAGTCGTAATGTATTCCTTCCTGTGCCTGTGAAGAGTGAGTGATGTGTGTTCACAGAATTTCCATTTTGGAGAGGAAGATTCCGAGGAAGGGGTCAGCAGCCCCCATGCAAATACAGAGCTCTAGCTTGGAACATTTGGGGCTGAGCCTCCATTGGTCCAGCTCACTGAGATGACTGGTCTAGGCCTCTATCAGTCCGACTCCACAACGTGCTAAAAACACTAGAGTCCTGTAATCATCCGGCGTCCCCGCGGGTCTTCGCCATCCTGACACTGGTGCCGTCTGCGAATCTGCACAGCCTTTGTGCTCCCTGCGCAGCTCTCCTTCCTCTGCCATCTCCTTTACTTGGCACGTTTTGGTTTCTGGGCTTCCTTTTTTTTCTTCTTCTTTTTCTTTTTTTTATTCATATTCTCTCTCTCTCTCTCTCTCTCTCTCTCTCTCTCTCTCTCTCTCTCCACCCTCTCTCTCCCCACTCCCCACCTCCTCGGCCCACACCAATCAAATTCCTGCTTGCTTCTAGCCCTGTTCATTCCTTACCTCGCTCCCCCTCATTCCTAGAAAACAGCTCACTCAGACTCGCCCTCCCCCTCTATCTCAGGCCCACCCTCCACAAATTCCAGCGGCAGCCTGGCAATCAGTAACTTCAGCATCGCTAGGAGTTTACTTCTTACTAGGCTCTGTGCTGCTACTCTCTAGGGTTTTGGGGGGATGGAGAGGGGAATAAAGCTTCACTTAAAATTATCCTGGGTATAAGTTGAACCTACAGCTAAGTTTTCTCCCACATTTCGTGGCTTTATCTTAACCAGTGGCTCAGGTCTACGCCGGGTTAGGCAGTGAAGGAGGATTAGGAAGAAGTAGAGAAAACACCTAACCAGTCAGCAGAGCTCAGTCCTGGTTCGTCCACCTTATCTCTCCACTTCCCCAAGCCCAAGCTGATGGGACTTGGCTCTTTCCCTGGCTGGGCCATCTCTTACACTCTGCGCGAAGCTCAGATGGCTTCAGAGTCTGTGCGTGCGTTCACACGCGTGTGGCCACGGCTGGCTTTCCAGGGGCTCACCTCTGTCCTGCCATTTTACTAGGACACAGAAGGCTCTCGATCTTGCTCTCCGTCTTTCTCTCCCTGCCCCCAACTCAGCCTGGCTTTTTCCTGTCTCCTAACTCCACCAGTGCAACAGCAACTAGCTGAGCTGCTTGCGTGTGAGTGAGCCAGTGTGAGTGAGTGAGTGAGTGAGTGAGTGAGTGAGTGTGTGTGTGTGTGTGTGTGTCTGCGTGCGCAGCTAGGCCAAGCCTGCAAGCCTGCCTGTCACTGGAGAGTTTTAGTTTGCATTCAGAAGAAAGGAGGAGGGGAGACAAGAGGGGAGGAGGGAAAGGTGGAGGGGGGGAGGAGGGGGGTGCGGCGAAGGGAGGGAGAATGTCTTGTTTGTGGCTTGTCAGCAATTGCTTGAGACAAGCTTCCATGTGTGAAAGCTACTTGGCATGAATGCCTGGGCCGTACCAAGTGTCACCGCAGCAAGAGGGGGAGTCAGAAGAAAAACAGATCAGACCAGAGCAGACAATAGGCCCCTAAAGTGTTCCCCCTAAGTTGCTTTGATGTTGTCCTGGTGTCTTGATACCAGGAGGCCAGGGATTGCAGGAAAAGGGTCTTTTTTGTCTTCATTCACTTTCCCCCCTCAGTTTCTGAAATGATTCTCCAGAATTTCTCCTCATAAAAAGGTAAGAGCCCTAACAATTCCTTCTTCTGTGGCAGGCTTGTTCGCCTGTGCCTGGAAGTGGGGGTCTCATTCCTGCGCTGCTCAGGAGCGCTGGGGTCCTGCGATTGAAGCTCGCGCTCTGCCCCTGAAGTCTTCGCTAAGGGCTGGGGATGGCCCCTCTTTCCAGGGAACCCCAGTAGCACGATCTGTGCCTCTGGGTTGGTGGGGGAGAAGGGGTGGAAGTAGAGGGGTGGGAGGAGGGTGGGAGGGTGGAGGGTGGGAGGGAAAAGAGAGAGGAGAGAGAGAGAGGGAGAGAAGCTTGGAAGAGAAGGGCCAAAAAAAGCCCTCTTTGAGAGAAGCCCCAGCTCCAGCCCAAGGAGGCCTTGCAAGCGCGGCGCTGTGCATTTGCAGGCTGAGCCAAGGCTGGCCGGGGCTCTGCTGACTGACTGCAGAGATTGCATGGCGCTTTGTGTGTGCGAGTGTGCCCGTGGGTCTGGGTGTGTGTGTGGACCTCCCACACACTGCCCTGGCGTGTGCCTCGTAGTGAAGGGGAGGCACCCTAGTCCTTATCACCCCAGCCCAGACTGGGAGGACGAGAGCGGCATGGCAGGCTGGAAGGGGTGAGCCGGGGACCTGCCCCGAGACATCCAGAAACTTTTCCAGTCTCAGGGAATTCTCTGTTCGCAGACACTATTAAAGGAGTTGGTACGTGTCCCATGCCTCAGTTTCCTCATCGGTAAAAGCGGTAGAGCTGATTGGGGAATGCTGCTTGTTTCCCTGGGGTGAAGTCAAACAGAACAGACCATTACATCTAAAATGTGTGGAGAAATCTTGAGGCCCGTGTATCACTGTGGAATCACAAAGTGGAAGTGTCATTATTCGCGATCATCACCGTCATGATAATAAAACCATCATTAAAGACACCCTGAGACAAATAGAGCCAGGAGCACAGATCAAGTGTCTGGGCATTTCTAAGGAAACAAAAAGCCTTTTTCCACCTGTTGGCTCTGTCCTTTCCTCTAGTGGCTTTTCCTTAGATTTATTGGCCGATTTGTACAGAGAATGAGGTGGGAGGGGTTAGCTTTTCCCCTTTCCTCCTCCTTGGTACATATTAAAAAAAAAAAAAAAAAGGTCAGTGTAAGATTCTCAGGAGAGAAAATGTGCCTCTTGTTATTCAAGACCTTATGTTTCCAGGCGCAGGCAGGGTGTGCATGTACATTTGTAAACTCTACCTTGGAGGTTAAAGATTTTTATTGTGGCTTTTACAGATTAAATGAGATGTATTTACAATTGCCATTTATCAGAGAGTAAATGTCAGTGTGTGGGGTAAGAATGTGCCGGCTGTTTATTCTCTCGCTGTTTTGTGGATAAAACATTTGCTTTTCAAAGTGACATCTTGAAAGCTGGGAGGGGAGGACTAAAATCAGTGCCTAATACCCATCTTTAACATGTTTGTTTGGATGAAAAAAAAAATGTCTGCTCATGATTTTGAAGTGTGGGTTTCTTTTTTCCTGCTCTTACTCTGTGTTTGCTTTGAGGTGCTCAGTTGTAGCTCTCTTGAAATTCTCTGGGGGAATTTTGCTTTCTTACCTGATTCCAGGTTTTTTTGTGACTCCGTCTACTACATGTCCAAAAATATCTATAGAAGTCTGGGTGGCTTCAACTCCTTGCATACTAACTGCGAGTGATTATCAGACTGGCTCTCCTGATAGCCAGAGATGGAAGCAAAGGGCCACCCTGGCTGAAAGCACTTCTGTTCTTCCCACAGAGCAGCCGACCTGGCTGCCGGGTGTGGGAAAGGATGAGGGAATTCGGTAGAGGCCTCCAGCTGACAGGAAGGTCCCAGAACTTCCTTATTGTAATATCATTTCTCTCTCTCTCTCTTTTTTAATATTATGGATTTATTTTTAGGCGAGCACTTTCTTTTTTTTTAGACAGGGTCTCCCTATAGCCCCAGCTGGCCTGGAACTCACTCTGTAGATCAGGATGGCCTTGAACTCACAGAAATCCAACTGCCTCTGCCCCCTGAGTGCTGTGTAACACACCCGGCTTAAAGACAGTTCTTAGCCGCCATGTGGGTGCTGGGAATCAAACCTGGGTCCTTCTGCTGAGTGGTTAAGAGCACTGGCTGCTCTTGCAGAGGACCTGGGCTCCGTTCCCAGTACCTACATGGTGGCTAACGACTGTCCATAACTCCAGTTTCAGGGGATTAGACATCGTCTTCTGACCCCCGCAAGCATTGCACAACATGGGTGCACTTACACACATGCAGGCAATACACTCATACACATAAAATAAAATAATAAAAATATTAAAAAAACAATTCTGCAGGTTATTAAAATCTTACTAGTTTGGTGATACCCAAAGTAGCAACCACCCCCTCTTTACAGTCTGCCTTGGAGAGAATACATAGCTGGGAAACCAGTCAGTTCCAAGGAGGTGGGTTTATGTTAGTGTTCTATCAATGTCGTCTTCATCATTCCTCTCTCTAGTACTCAAGGTAGTGTTGTCTTCAAGGCTGTCAATCTCCTTCTTCTTTTTAAAGATTAATTTAATAGTTTAAAAAGAAGACAGACATACCCACCCACACATAAATCATAGGCTTGGTGCCTTTACCTGGGGAACCCACACACATTGTGTGGATAAGTCGTGTCTTGAGCTAAATGAGAGTCATTTCTATGCACTCAGCGTCACTATACAGAGAGGTTCTCAGCCCATACTGTAGCAGCAACCTAAATCAGGAGCTTCTCATGTCTGTATTTGGCACCTGTGGCCTAGGCCTTCTCTTTTGAGCAGTATGCACTAGATTCACGGAGCTTTGATCACTTCCGACATTCTCTACCCAATGCGTTGCTTACTGTGATGGTGTCAGTAGAGGAGGAAGCTGGAGCTGGCATTGGAAGGAATTACTGAAAGAGAGTGAGGAGTTGAGAAGTGAAGAAAATACTTCCGACCTGGTCAGAAGAAAGGCTTAACAGGGAGCCAGAAAGTGGAGATATAGGTCATCCTTAACCCTCAGTAAGTACAAATGGAGACTGAGTGACAGGCTTGGCAGCGCAGGCCTTTAATCCCTGCACTCCTGAGGCAGAGGCAGGTGGAGCTCTGTGAGTTCAAGGCCAGCCTGGTCTACAAGTTCCAGGCCAGCTGGGACTACAACAGGGAGACCCTGTCTCAAAAAAAAAAGAAGACTGAGGGCATTTTAAAAGGTTCAATGTATGGGGCTGGAGAGATGGCTCAGCAGTTAAGAGTGCCTACTGCTCTGGCAGAGGACCCGGGTTCAATTCCCAGCACCCACATGGTGGCTAAGAGCAAGAGTCTTTAAGCCAGCATGGAGGCGCACGCCTTTAATCCTAGCACTTGGGAGGCAGAGGCAGTTGGATCTCTGTGAGTTCAAGGCCAGTCTGGTCAACAGAGTGAGTTCCAGGCCAGCTGGGGCTATAGGGAGACCTTGTCTCAAAAGGTTCCAATGTATAGGTAATTGCATAAGCACCTCTAGTCTCATAAAAGGCAAAGCCTCTACAAGGTGCTGGACATTCCCCAAATGTATCAGCCACAGATGCTGTTTATGCATGTCATTTTATGGAAGGAAATTTGTGGTTTGCTTCCCCAAGAGACATACATATAAGATGTAAAATGGAAACTTTTCTTCATTCCTTGTAAGCTTCGCATCTTAATGTACTCTAAGATACCCACCTAGTCCTCTCAGATAGCAACCTCTGAATTAAGTAATATTTTTATTCTTGTATGATATATAAGTAAGGTTCTGTGACTCCTCTAAGGGCTTGTGAGAAAACCCAAAATGAAATGGCCTGCTGTACGTTCCAGTTAGGCCATCTCTTCAAGAGATGAGGAGAAAACTGAGGCTCTTGCTACACTGTTCAGATCGAAGGTGCTGTTGACATGACGCGGGCATCCCACCTCCTACCCCCTTGGCTTTTCTTTTTTAAGACTAGGATGTAAGTTTTTTAGATAGTTATGGGTTTTTTTTCTTTTCGATAATTGATCAGAAAAAGGGATGGTCAGTTTTGACTTAATAATGACATGCTGCCTATAAAGGTCATTACTGAGCTACTGGTTTGGGTTTTGACAGAATCCCCATTCTGCTACTCCAGATCTCTTTTCGAGTGAAGGATTTAGACTAAATCAGCTTTAAGTTTCCTTCCAGCTTTGTTAGTTATTTTTCTGTTTCTTAGGGTACTTGACAAATCTAGTCATTTATAGGAAGCCCCATTCAAGAATTGTGGTTGCTAAATAAAATATACAATGGGATTTGTGGATATGTAGGATAAATTCATACACAGCCCCCATACAGACTATATTGACATTTTGAAGTGTAAAGCACGTTAGGAAAAAGTAGAATTTTAATTTATGGATCGTCAGAGAATTTGCCAGTCAGCATGCAGGCTCATGGGCAAGAGACTAAAGAACCATTTTCAAAGGAATAAGCTGTTTCAAATGCATGTCTTCTGGTATAATAAGTATGAATTTAAAATGGACGGGCACTGGGTGCATCTCTCTGCTTCCCCTTCTCACATGCTTTTTCATAGAAGCCGTGCTGCTTCTTTTTTGTATTATGTTCACATATTGGTGTGAGGATGCAAAGGACCAGTTTAAGCAACTGGAGCCCTGGTGATACATGCTATGCATTTAACACTGTGCTTTGGGGGATGACAGGCCTGTTGGCAATCTTTATCACACACAACTCTCGAAGGATATTACTGAAGACTTGCTGGTACGTTGCATGTACATTGTGTGTGTGCCTGTATATATTACATACATATCTTTCGACATGAGTGACAGCTGCTTTTGAAATGGAACTGAGATTGAGGCAGAAAGACTAGAGAACAAATGATGTTTTCATTAATCATGTCGCCTCTGTGAGTAATTTCAAGCACTGTTCATTTAGAATTGGCTAAACCTTTGAAAAGACATGATTTAAATTTTTATGTGATAGCTCTTCACGCAATTTTTAGAGCCTGGGAGTAAATTCTTCTGCTGTGTTTTAGGGCTATCATCTTGCTTCTAGCAGGGGAGAGCATTTCAAGCTTGCTTTGACAGTTAGTAAACCAACATCTCTTTTAATTGGTCTTAATTTTTTTCCATCTGAAAATATAATATATAAAATCATAATTACATCTAGCTCAGAAGGGGGATTTTGAGGACCATGTATAATTATTTTTTACTTATTCCTTTATTCTGGATTACTTAAAATTTCCAACATTGGATCTCTTATTAACTTCTTTTTATCTTTATGTTTAGTCTTTTTGAGACATGGTCTCCCTGTAGTCCCAGCTGGCCTGGAACTCACTATGTAGAGCAGGATGGCTTTGACTTCACAGAGATGTGCCTGCCCCTGTCTCCTGAATGTTGGGATTAAAGGCCTCCACCACCATGCCCAGCTCTTACAAACTTCTTAAAAGTGCATATGACAGGGCTGGAGAGATGGCCTAGTGATTAAGAGCGCCGACTGCTCTTGCAGAGGACCCGGGTTCGATCCCCAGCACCCACATAGCGGCTGAGAATCGTCTTTGACTCCAGTCCCAGGGGAATCCGACACCCTCTTCTGACCTCCACAGCATTGCACGACACAGGTGCACAAACCTGCATGCAGACAGTACATTAATACACATAAAAAAATAAAAATTAAAAATTTTTTTTAAAAATTAAAAAAGTGCCTATGACAAATGTATTAGTGACTTTAGAGATGGGAAAGCAGAAATGGATATATAGATAATATGGTTGTACTCTGTAGAAATGTGTAATGCTTAGTTATTGATGAATGCTGACTATCATAAAAGAAAACTATACTCTATATGTTAATGTTGCTAAGTTGCTTAGTTATTGATGAATGCTGACTATCATAAAAGAAAACTATACTCTATATGTTAATGTTGCTAAGTTTGTTTTTGGTGATCCCAATAGTTATCAAGTGTTTTATGTGATTCATTTAATGTTCTAAAATATTTTTCAGTCTAAAGTTTTGGAGAATTTTTTGGGGGGTGGGGAGCTTTTCTAATGCCATAAACACACACACACACACACACACACACACACACACACATACACACACACAGAATCACTCTCTTTCCTGAAAAAATAAATGCCGACCCAAAATGGCCAGTGATGGCATTTGGAAGAAGCCATACCATCAGGAGCTCAGGAGAAGAGCTTATAAACCTTGAAGTAACTATCTTGTTATCTAGTTGTGTTGGACTTTATAGAGTCCTTTGGCTTGTGCAGTTAATATATGCTCAAGGAGAGAGATTGCTGGGTGATCTTTAGACAAGGACATGCTGAGTGAGAATCAAAAGCATTGATTTCATGACACCTGTTTGGTGGTTTACTGTATACAAGTCCATGATTCACTGAAGTGTCTAAGGCAACGTAGTCTAAAGAATCAGAATTTGAATGCACACGTTGGGGTCCAGGCTACTCCCTCTGCCTGGACTGTCTTCTGCTTTGTCTTTTGAAAACTAATACCTGGTGTTTGCTGACAGGACTTATCCTGACATTTTTTTTCTTTGAAACTTCCTGGACCCAAAATACACCATCCCTGCTCTGCCACCTAGGTTGGGCATGCTGTTATGGTGTCCTATACCTGGTTCATCTGCTAGATCTCCTGACCTGTGGCACCCTCAGTGGGTTGGGACTAGTTTTGGCCTTTGTATCCACCCTAATGCCCAAAGAAGAGTGAAACAGAACAGGCAGTCAATCAGTGCTATTGAATCAATAAGTCACTGGAAATAGCTTATTATTGGCTATAGAAATGGCTCATTGGGAGGACCTGAGTTTGGGCAACCAGCACCTAAGTTAATACCCAAGCATTATGGCAAGTAACCCCAGTTTGGAGTGGGGGCAGAGATAAGCAGATCCCTTGGGCTCCTGGCCAGCCAGCCTAGCTGAAACGGCAAATTCCATGGTACTCTCCAGAGTCTATGAAAGATCCTGTCAAAAAAAAAAAAAAAAAAAAAAAAAATAGGTGGGGAATGATAGAGGAAGACATCAACATCGACCTCTAGTCTCCGCATATACCCGGGCAAATGCTTTCACACCCAGGTGCACATATATATATGCCATATACACACCAAAAATGAAAAGAAAATAGCTTATTAATATCATTAATAATTTAACCAAATAAAAATTATATAAATATATGAAATCACACAGCCTGTACCATATGTTTAGAAAAGGAAATATTTCATAGGGTACGTATTTTCCTCTTGTTGCAAAGAATGAATCACTCATCCATCCTGAAGGATTTTGAATAACCCTGAACCTTTCCATTTCTTATGACAAGCTCTCTCCTCTAATGTTTTTGTTTTCCATGTTTCCCATTCTTGAGCTCTGTGATCCCTACTAAGAGTTTATTCTTTATGTCAAAGAATTGCTGATGCTCGATGAGTTGGTTATGTTTGCCTGTCTAACTTCTAGGATCATTTCTTGATATTTAGGCAGTAAAGAAGGGACATTTCCTGAGGAAGTCTGGACAATCAGAAAACTGATTCTGTAAGGTGAATGCTTGGCTTCCAGAAATCTGCAGTTGAGACCCTCAGAATAAAGAAGAGAATAATGTGCTTTAATTCTCTAAACAAGGGTTTAAATGCTCAACCCTCTAGAAAGGGCTTTCAGTTGCAAAGAACTGGCTCACTCAAGTTTCCTCAGGCCAAGGGGCATTCATGGTGAGGATACTCACAGACAAGTGGAGGTAGGACTCGATACCTTTCCAGGCTACTCCTTCTGCCAGGACTGCCTCCTGCCTCCTGCCAATCTCGGTCTCCCTGTTGCTTTTCTTTATCCTTAGGCTCTCTGATGGCTTAGTTGATGTAGCTCTGTTCTGGAGAGCCTCTCTCTGTCCCATAGCTTTTTGCTTACACCTACCTGTTGCCTCTTAGACCTGCCTAAACATCCATGTCTGGATTCTACCACCCACCTCATGGTTTCTTTTTTTATGTCCTTTCTGTTGCACTTCTCCTGATAATTACCTTAGTCTCTCAGAATTCATTCCTGCTCCAGGAATATAGTTAACTCAACGCATCTTTTCTTTGGCTTGCTTTATAGTCCTTAGCTGATCTATAGTTGTAATCGTCCAAGGTCTGAAGTTATCCTTTAGTGCAGAGAGGAGGGAGGAGCAGGGTGTTTCTGCAGAGTTGCCTTTGAGTATAAGTTGTGGAAATGCTACCTTCTCTCCCATAGAGCTGGTGCAAAATATCTGGCATATTTAATATGCATCCATTAGGAGAGTCTAAGTTAAGAATAACCAGGTTATTAGAAATGAAAATGTTTCATTGCTGGTGATTATTATACCTGAGGTAACCATTGGAACAAATACCAAATTAATAATCAGGGAAGAAATTGGGAGAGGGAAACATGCTAGAGCTAGCTCTTAGAGATCGTTCCATTCATTTGTTAAAAGCAAGAGTGAGCATGTGTTGACATGGATCCCAGAGGGTAGCTTAAAAAGCAAGCCCAGCCTGCGATTGAAGACCAGGATAACAAACAGAAATATTAAAATCCACAGGGAGTTTTGGCCTGGACACTCTTCCCGTGTGTTTTCCCTACTCTTCCCTGGTTATTCTTTGTCCTCCTTATCTGTAGCTTTGGGAACAACAAGAACTGAACTACTTACATGACCTTGGACTATTTATGCTCTCTCCAACTCATTCCACCCCTCTGTAAAATAGGGATCATAATCATGGTTTCAATGCCTTGCTATATGAATTAAATTAGATGGGACCATATATTTAAAGTGACTAATACATTACCTGGTATGTAACAGGTCCTCGTTCAGTTGTAGTTATTACTCTAATACACCAGGAGGAAGAAATGGTGATGAGATAATATGTTGAGTAAAATTTCACTTGTTACATCATTTATTCCTTATAACCATCCTAGGAGACTTGTATTTCTACTTTATGAGAGAGAAAACACTAATAATAGAGCTGGAGCTGGAGCTCAGTGATAGAGCACTTTCCTAGTGTGTACAAAGCCCCAAGTTTGATTGTCAGCACCCACCCCCCCCAACGTACATGCACCTATAAAATCCAACCACAAAAGCACTAGAAGTGAAAAAGTATAGAATAATTGAAGATTTTCCATGTGCCAAGGGGTGAGATAAATTTCATACATTATCATACTTAAACTGAGATAGGTGCTGTTTATTATATTATTACATTACTAATATCTGCATCTCATAGTTGAAGACATTGAGAGCTCAGGAATGTAACTAGCTCAAGGTCATACAACTAGTATATGATAAGCAGGACTTCAGTAAATCCGTTTAAGTCCAAGGTAGTCTGACTCCAAAAATTTCCAAAGTTATATGCAAATGAGTCAAGGTTTATTAAGAGTGCTAATTCAGTTCACTCCCAGAAATGTAAGAGTATGGTAGACAACCAGAAAGATCTTGCATCTGAAGTTGATGACTATGATAAAACAGACAAGGCAATGTTTATAATGGGTATAGACAATTTTTTGGTCTTTTTGAGACAGGTTCTCCCTAGTCCCAGCTGGCCTGAAACTCACTATGTAGAGCAGGCTGGCCTTGAACTCACAGAGATCCACCTGCCTCTGCCTCCCATGTTCTGGGATTAAGAGGGTGTGCCACTACACCTGGCTGGGTACAATTTTAAAAAACAATTTAAATATATCAAATGAGGGCTCTGAGACCTGAAGAAGTGATTTAACAAGCATTCGATGGGTATGTATTAGGTCAGACAATGGAAAATGAGTATACATTATGGGGACTTGAAGATGAGTGGGACTTGACACCCTTCCTTTAAGGTGCTTTCTTCTCATTGGAGGGAGACATAACCATGCAACTAATTATAATCCATACAGCAATGGATCAAAGAACTGCCACAGTCAAGGGAGAACCATTAATTTAGTTGTGACAAGAATGGCTGTGGAACTGGGGAAGGCTTCATGCAGGAGATGATATTTGCAACGTCCTTTAGGAACAATGTGGAAGTACCAGAATCTTTCTGTAATTTACCTTTTTCACACTAGTAGTGTTAATAAAAGATAATATTAATAGCTAACTTCATAATAAAGCAATATAGTAAGCAAGTAATATATTCAGATGATATTTTCAAAGATTAGGTTGAGTGAAAGTAGACAGATAGCTACTCTTAAATAATCCTAAAATAGTATTGGTATTTCCTGGTCTACACTTAACACAGATATCATTCATGGAGTCAGAAAATGGAATTGCTAGTTCTTTGCTTTCAAAGTTGGGATGCTAGAGATGTACAACAGCTGACCAGGGCCCGGATGGTGCACTAGACTGTTCTCAGTGGTACTGGGTACTACTAGCCACAGTACTGACAGGCAAGTCATTTATCTATTTTTTGCCTGGAGATTTTACTCTGTGGTTAGAAATTCCCAGTTTCCCTTCCATTCAATACCAGATTGTCTGGATTTTTTTGAGGCAGCCCTGACTTAAGATCTTCTATTTTCTCTCCATGAGCATATTTGTGACTGGTAGTCTCTGTGCTCTGGTCCTTGTTCCAGACTGTTGTTCAAGTGGAGTCACTACATCCTAATCTAGTTCAAAGAAGCCTTGTATCATCTACATACAGTTTTGTTCATTTTCCTATTCAACTTTACACTATAAAGCGGAAACCCTGTGAAGAGTTCTTAACTGTGTTGGTGAGTTCTTTGCTGAAGTCTCCTTTCCCCAAACTTTGGTTGGTGAACATTTTGTTCCTGCATCCCTAGAGACCTGACATAAATGTCAGTTTCCTCATGGAGCCTTTCTTAATTCTTAGAGCCAGAAGAGTTCAGTACCAGAGTGTCTGTGTCATCTTTTTTTTAATTGAGTTTTTGAAATTTTCATATTTAGATCCCCTTCTCTAGCCATACCTCTTCTTATTGCCCCCACCAAAACTTAATCTACTTTGTTATATATATATGTATATGTATATGTACATATATAATATACATATATATATATATTGTAGACATATATATATTTTTTTTTATTTCCGTATGTGTATCAATGTACTGTCTGCATGCAGGTCTGTGCACCCGTGTCGTGCAATGCCGTGGAGGTCAGAAGAGGGTCTCGGATTCCCCTGGAACTGGAGTTCTCCTGGAATTGGAGTTTCAGACGGTTCTCAGCCGCCATGTGGGTGCTGGGGATCGAACCCGGGTCCTCTGTAAGAGCGGTCGGCGCTCTTAACCGCTAGGCCATCTCTCCAGCCCTATTTTTTAAGGCCTTTAGAGTCTAATTTGTGCCTCCAAATGTCCTTCAATGTGGGTCCATCCGATGGAGTCTGATTAACCTACCAAGAGTCCCATTCTTGAAAGAGGCAACCTCTGCCCCTCCCAGCAGCCATCTGTGGCTACAGTTGCCTTAGGTAGGATTGGAGCTTCTTACCCACCTCTTCATATCTATGTTGGGATTTTGTCTGGTTTGGGTTTGCATGGGATTTGAGCATGCTGTCACCATTGCTGTGAGTTCATAGTAGAAAGTGAGCAGTTGTTTGGAAAACTGTTTTGGTGTTATCCACAACCTCTGGGCCTTACAATCTTTCCACCCCCTCTTCCACAATGATTCCTGAGCCTTGGGTGGCAGAGATTTAATATAGGTGTCCTATTCTGGGATAAGCATTCTGCAGCCTCTGGTTGTCTGCATATTGGCCAGTTGTGGGCATCTGTGTTAATCACCGCCTGTTGCATAAGGAAACATCTAGTCATCTTACACTCTTCTCAAATTGGCCATGAGTGCTACACATGTCTGCTACCACAGATCACTCACAGATGGTACAGAAGAGGACAGGCTTTTAGGTTCTGTTCACCTGTGCATCTTGTAGACCACCCAAGTGTCCTTGCCTAACAAGTTCTCAGAAGTGTTTATTGAGCTCAACCAAATTAAATTCTTGACTTCATAAGCTTGGCTTTGGGCATTGTAACATCAATGTCTGTGCTCTAGTTGTCTTTTGGGGGGAAAATATCTTAAGCCAGGTATGGTGGGTCACACCTGTAATTCTAGTACTTGGTGGCTGAGACAGGAGGATTGCCATGAATTTGAAGCCAACCAAGCTATATAGCACATACCAGGCCAGCCTGGGCTACAGAGTGAAACTCTATCTCAAAACAAACAAGGAAAAAGTATCAACTAATAGTAGGATGAATGAGATTACAAACTATAGCCATGAATTGTGATTGTTATTAATAACCATCATTAAAATCGTATGAACTGATAAAACTACTTCTTCTGCTTGCTTTTGCAAGCAGAATGGGAAGGCTTGAATAACTAACTGGTCTCTTCCATGCTTAATATCTATGATTCTTTGAATTTGATGTAGACAAGTGCAAGCTAATGTACACTGGAAGGAACAATTGAAACAGCTCATCCTCACTGATGGCTCTGAATTACTCTACTTGTAAGTGCTCAGGAAAAAGATCTCGGATTCATTGTGGATTGCTCAATGGAGACATCTGCTCACTGTGCAGCAGCAGTCAGAAGAATGAATGAGATATAATAGGCTGTATTAACTTTGAGAATGGAATAAAGAATAATGCAGAAAATAATATAGTGCACATAATTTGGCATTGACTATTTCTGTAATTACAATAAAACATTTTAATGATATACATTGATGTTATGACTTCACCTTAAAATCAGAATTCAGTATTGGGTCCTTTCATTTCAAAGAAAACAAAGCAGAATTACAAAGGATCCAGAGAAAAACAACAGACAGTCTCAGAGACATGCAAGGGATTTGCCTGTAATGAAAAACTGAAAAGACAAGGACATTTTAATTTGGGTAAAGAGGGGAAAAATGACATTGCATAAATTTATTTAAAATTAATGAAAGTTTCAGAAAATTGCTAGAGCTGGCTTCTGATTATCCTTCGTAATGGAGGTCAGAGATAGGCAGGATAATTGAAATCCCCGATAATCCCCAACCCTCACTTTAGCCGTTAGCCAAAGCATCCTGGCTTACTGAAGTTTTCACAAATGAGTAGATGCAAGGCCCAATAGTCCAGGGTTCTGAACTGAATAGCTCGTGGGAAAGGTATGTCAGCAGGCAGCCCGAATTCGAGGTCCTGCTCTCTGTCATCTGTATAACTCTGAGTGATGTACTTAACTTCTGGGACACCACAAGTCCCATGCCCATGATGGTAACATTTAGATATTGCATTAGGTTTGCCAGAGAACCAAATGAGCTGGTTGGAGGTGTTGGTGAGCTGCGCTGCACTGTCTTGAGTGTGTTTGTTCTAAGTACCAACTTTCCTATTCAGCGTGCCAGCTTCAGGAGCTGACAGCTCCTAGCTCCTGGGGGACTTACACCCATATTCCTTTCATTCAATCTCCTACTTCATATGTTCTTTAAAGGTGTCAGAAGAGAAATGAAACATTTCCTTCCTCTCCAGAATCCTCCTTACCATCCCTACTTCCTGGCTTCTGAAAAGCCTGAACATAATTCATTAATAAGTGATTATTTTAAGGATATCTCACATAATCTTCCCAACAATTCACTGAGGTGGGTACCACTTCCCCTTTGTCTTCCAAATGGAGATGCTGAGGCATAGATGATGGCTTGCTTTAAAACACAAATTATAAAAAGGCAAGCCTATGCCACTGGCCTCATGGCTGATTTACAAAGTTTAGAAAACTGGATTCTGTGGCAATATGGATTCCTATCCTAGAAAGTGAGTGGGTTTTCCTTACTTCTCTTGGAACTTCTGCTCTGCTCCTCAGCACCCAGCAGGACTCAATTCCCTCCTGAGGCTATCCTGGACTCTCTCTTCCTTGTAAGAGACCAGCTTGCCTGCCTCCACATCCTATGCTGTAGTTCTTAATATATTATGTTAATAAGATTCGAAGCCCCTAAATGCAGTTCAAATAACAGTGATTTAGTAGAACAAATTAAAGGAGGTATCATAAAAATAGTGGAGGAATTCCTCCTAAACCCTTTATTTTTATTAAAAATTTATTTATTTTTATTTTATTTGTATGGAATGTATTCATGTGTGGCATGTGCTCTCAGAGGCCAGAAGATGGCACTGGATCCCCTGGATCTGGAGTTAAGGATAATTGTTAACCACTATGGGAGTGCTGGGAACTGAACCCAGGTCCTCTGAAAGAGCAACCAGTGCTCTTAACTATCTCTCTAGCCCCCACTCACTGAATCCGTTTGTTTTAACTTAACACATCCCCCAGGGTTTTGATGGGGGGCCAAACCCTCAACTTTAGGGTTTATGGCTGCCTACTAGAATTCTGTAGTCTAATTCTTGTGTAAGCCATACCTATGGAGATTTCTTAATCTTTTTTTTGTCTTAGTCTCTTTAAAGTGGAGTAAGATCTTAAAGACATTTGTGAAGCAATCAGAGTTTTCCAGATTTAATGATGTTTTACAGTTGGCTCTCCCATGCCTAAGTTGACAGCATCTTTCTTTTTTTTAATTTTATTTATTTTTGTATGTGCATGAGTGTACTGTCTGCATGTAGGTCTGTGCACCCATGTCGTGCAATGCCGCGGAGGTCAGAAGAGGGTCTCAGATTCCCCTGGAACTGGAGTTCTCCTGGAATTGGAGTTTCAGATGGTTCTTAGCCACCATGTGGGTGCTGGGGATCGAACCCGGGTCCTCTGCAAGAGCAGTCAGTGCTCTTAACCGCTAGGCTATCTCTCCAGCCCCAACAGCATCTTTCTTTAGCAACTCACTTTAAATGCCTGTCTCATACTTAGATCTTATAGAAATGATTTCTTTTTGCACCTATATTTCATGACTCTAAGTAAGTTTAATTAAATCATGCAGCTATAATAATACAAAGAACCAGCACGAAGAATCTAGGACCAAACACAGACTCTTGGTGAGCACATAATTCTAACAGAATATAGGCATTCCAGGGAAGCCAGTAGGCTGGCAGAGGTGGTTCAGCAGGTTGTAGACCTTACATGCTACATCGAAAGAGGCATGAAGGCCACAGATGGACCAGTCCTGTGTCATAACTTGAAAGCCACCCTGCTTGGTATGGCTTCTGTTTCTCATTTCCATCCTGGAAGACAAACTTCTTAAAGGCCTAACTTTCATCTCTGTAGTTATTCCCAGAACTTAGCATAGTGATGGGTATATTTTGGCCCTTGGTGAACACTGAATAACCAACTAGCTAACTGACCAAACCAAAACTCAGCTTGGCCATTATATACCCTGTGGTGGAGATGCCAGGCTGTGAGCCACTGTGTAGAAGTTGGACTTAGGGGAAAGACAGAGCTAGCAAATGAATTTCTAATATTACTACAAGATTAAGTGTTTTATTACCTTTAAATAGTTAAAAAATGTAAAGCAGCTATTAAGAAGTGGATTCTATATAATATGTAATTAACCTAGGTAACTCACCAACATAAAATAAGAGTGAGGTAACGCTTGATAACGTTTTTAAAGGATTAGGTATGTTCTTACATGGGTCAAAATCTGTACTTATAACCACAGTGTCTGACTACAAAAAGCCTCTCTGATGATTATGTCCAGGGCCAGCCAGGTCGAGGGAAGAAGAGCTCCCTTACTGGAGCATCCTTGCAGCATCAGGTCTATTATATGCTTCTGTGACAAAGTGGAGCATCTTAGATTGAACACAGGAGGGAAAAGAAATCAGACCTGAAGGATATTAAACTTGACAAAGAGATTCTGTGGTAAGCAATTGGTTTGGAAAATGGGGGTAGACTGTTGGTGATGGCAGACAGAGCCTGTTTCCTAAAATAAAACCATCCAATCATTTAGGCTTGTGTTCAAAAAATGAATTTCATATTGAAGCAAGATATACTGAGTAAGCACAGTTGGAAAGTTACAAAATGTTTACATGGACCGTAGGAAAAATGGGATGAGAAAAATACATATTTAAGTGTGGGTGTACACACACACATCTGGACAGAGTAGGACTGATCATGGGAGAGGTGGGTATGAGCTTCTTGTTAATTTTCCATATTGGGCGTCTGCAGGCCAGTTTCAATGAAGAATCATGGAGGACCTGTCTGTTCAAGAGATTGGGAAATAGTCTTCTAGAAAAAGAAAAGTGGAATTAGCATCATGCAGAGCACTCCTTGGGTACCAGTCACCACTGTGCTAAGTATTTAATGTATAGTAGCATATTCTTTTGAATGTAAGTTGCCATTGACTTTTACAAGACTGATTTTAGGTACTATTGTGAAAGGGAAAGGGAAGAAAAAATCCTACCAATTTAATTGTGTGTATGCTACACATACTTTCAATGTTAGAATGTTTAATAGCTTGATTTCAGAACTACTAAAATGTGAAAAAAATGCATTTTAGAATCAATGAAATAAATATGGTATATCATTTAATCTTCCTAACAACCCTGAACTAATTAATAATATGGGTAGATGAAGAAAGTAAGGATAAAGAAATCAATTAATTTGCATAAAGTCAAATGTCAGAGTAGATGTCAAAGCTGAGGTGTGACCCAAATTGGTTTGTCTCCAAATTCAGTGCTTTTTCCAGTCTTATGCCAGTGACTGAAATCAGTATTCTCTCAGAACTCAGAGATTTTTTTTCAAAATTAAATAATAAAACCATAGTATTCTTCTAAGAGCATTTCCCTTTGGATCTATCTCCCAAAGACATTTCCACAGAGGAAGGCTGAACACCCAAATCTGCCAGTGCTTTCTAAGGGTAGAGAAGTACTGAGTTCTTGCCTTCTCTTCCATCTAGTACTTGAACTGCTGATAACTCCCCCTTCCCAGAGAGCCCTACAGAGCTGAGGAAAGGCAGGGCCACTTGGCAGCTCAGGGCTCAGTTTCACCCATATTAACATTACCAGGCCTTTTTTCATGTATGGAAAAAGGTGTGAGGGTCACTTATGCCTCCTTTTTTTTTTTTTTCTGGGTAGCACCCTCTGAGTTCCTCATAGAATGTGGTATAGAAATTCTCTTTCTCTCTCTGTCTCTCTCTGTCTCTCTCTCTGTCTCTCTCTCTCTGTCTCTCTCTCTCTCTCTCTCTCTCTCTCTCTCTCTCTCTCTCTCTCTCTCTCTCTCTCTGTTGTACTGATGCACTTCGGTTCATTCTTTGTACAGAGAGGTGTTCAAGATTGATGGCTGTGCTCCATTGCAGTAGCATGCTCTCTTTCCCTTCCTATAGGTACTATCCTCCCCTTGGCACAGTCCAAGAGTGTGCTTGATTTTTCCAGCATCTCATCTAAAGGAGTAATGCTCCCCATGTCTTTCTCTCTAACACATGCTGCTATGCGGGTAATTTGGACTTCTGTAGTTTATATGTTGGGTTTCAGTTGTTTCTGCTTTTATCACTTTTGAAATTCATTTTGTTAGAATTGACATACTTTGTTTTGTTTTGCTTTGTTTTGTTTTATATTGAGACAGGCTCTCCTTGTGGCCCCAGCTGACCTGGAGCTTGTTATATAGACCAGGATGGCCTCCATCTCACAGAGATCCTCCTGCTGCTGTCTCCCAAATTCTGGGATTAAAGGCATACACTGCCAGACCTGGCTCTAGAATGAACATCTTGATTTATTGTACTCTCAATTATGCACATTTGTGTGTCCGTGTGTAGGTATCTGCATGTGAGTGCCGGTGCCCGAAGGGGCTAGAATCTGTGGTTACCCTGGAGCCAGAGTTACAGGTGGTTGGACCCACCCAAGATGGGTGCTAAACATGTAACTCAGGTCCTCTGCGGTAGCAGCATGAGCTCTTCTCTGCTGAGCCATCCCTCCAGCCCCAGAACTGACAATTTGGGAGTTATTTGTCTTATTTGGGTTTGTTTTTTATTTGCTTTTGATAGCCATTTTGTAACATTCATAAGTGAGATTTTTATTCTGTTAGCAGTTTATGTGACAGTATATGATAGGATGCTTAGCAAAAGATCATTCCTTATTTTTGTCCTCTGTCAAACGACATAAAAATATTTCCTATAGCTTTAACAAAGCCATTGCTATGCAAACTGAGCAGGGCAAGCTTGGGAGGTAAGAAGAAATCTTCTAAGTGTCTGCTGACCGGCCCAGCTGCTCACCCATCATCCCTCACATTTCTCTCTGGCTTGAAAGAATGGCAGGTGCTTCACATCTCCTGTCTCACTGTAACTTGCTTGAAGCCTACAAGTCCCAGCCATGCTGTCCTGGTTTTCAGTTAGGTAAACTAAAGCTTAGTTAGATGAGGTAGCTTGCTCAGAGCTGCCTTCATTTTCCTGAACTATCAGATAGTGCTTCCAACCCCAAAGAGCCAAATGTTGTCATAGAGACCCTTGTCCACCTTTCCTCACACAGTCCCAGGCAAGAGAGTGGATCTCATGCTTCTTTATGAACAGAGCTCACATCTGTACCTTCCTATTGACCTCTCTTAGATACAAAAATAGTTTTGGGGAAAGATTTTTTTTTTGAGGGGGGAGAACTTCCTGAGCAATGGAACAGCAGGGGTTGGTAAGAGCAAGAGCTAAGACCCAGAGTTCAGACACCAAGGACCTGATGGAAAGCTGGTTGTCTAAACTCTTGGAATAAAGTCGATGTACATACTCAGTGACATCCTCCAGAAATCAGTCAGGAGGAATTCCTTCACTAGGTCATGCTAATTGGACTACAAATTTCAGAGTAAGTCACTATTGCAGAATTAAGAGAAAAGAAAATTACTAGAAACACATCAACTTCCGGGATTTAAAGTACATCTGGAGCCATCTTGTTGGAAGGCAAGTGAGATTGCTAGCATAGATGGGAATCCAAGGTGAGGCATCTGACCCTCCGGAAGTGGCAACTGCCAAGCTTCTTTCCCACTCAGGAAACTAATTTTTGGTGATCTTAATTGGGCTAGGTTTTTAAGCTATTATAAAGGAATAAAAATAAGAAACTTTTAAATCATTGGTTCTTTATGACTCTCAGACATAATAACAGATGGCTTGCACCTAAGCAACATATGAAGAGAATGTGTGATTTCTATAACAACAAGGATATGCAATTACTAATTTATTCATAAAAGGAGTCAAGGTTTTGAATAAATCTATAGACAGCAAGTGAGGAAAGATGGCCTTGTTACTTCCAGAGCGAACACAGTACTGTCTTCCATGTGAGGAGAACTCTTGGCTCAGTAAAGAGGCTCATTCAGCCCCTTTCCTCCAAAGCCAAGTCACTTAAGATAAATGAACTCACCAGCTCAATTGATTGAGGTAAACCCCAACACACTAATTCAGTCTTTCTGGGATGTTAATAGAGCACTGAAGAGTCAGGGAATTAGCTGAAACTTTTATCTTTTTTTTCTGAAAAGGAACTGCTCAACTCAAAATTAATTGCTCAGGGAGATGGTTTTACATTATTTTCCATAAACCCACCATTGGGATTGAAGGACTGTGGGTAACAGGAGCCACAGACACCAGATCTGTGTCCTAGGGCACTGTTAGCACAGTGTATAATTCTCTGCAACTCCCAAGTGACTTTTTTTCTGACATCCATTCCCTGGAAAACAATGGAAAACTATTTCCATGCTTATTTGTGTTTCCCTGAAGCTCTTAAAATATCATTGTAGAGATTAAAAGGCTAGCCCCTTCTTATTCCCTCTATGATTGTTCACAATTTTCTACAATCATCACGTTGAGCCAGGCAGCCCAAAAATGATTTTTAGGCTCTATCTATTTATTCATTTGTTCATTTGTTCCTTCAGCGTATTTTGATCAAGCATCTGAATGCTACACTCTCTACTAGATACAGACAGAAAAGATAACTAAGGTTCAGTCTCCATCCTTAAAAAGAATGATTTAGGAGGGGAGCAAAGCATGTACACAGATAACTGTAACACAAAGACTACAATAAATGCTTTAAAAAGGTTCAGGTGAACTCCTGTGGGAGGTTCACACGTGGTTGGGAAGAGCAGAGAGAGCAGCCAGGAGAGATGGTATCTTCGGACTCCAGGGACTGAATAGTGTAGGATGTCAACAGATGTAATTGGGAGAAGTGTCAACCCACTCCCAGGAAATAGTATAAGTATGAACAAGCCATTTCAAGGAGGCCAAGTCTCTTGGCCTGGCCAGAGGTGGAGTGAGAAGTAAGAAGAACAGATTTTCCCACCTATTAGTTCAAGCTTCACAGTGGAGCATTAAGAATTGCAGGTTGGTTTCATGGGCACTGGAGAGCTATTGAAAATTCTTGAGCAGGAAAGATGACTCAAGAAGTCCTTATTCAAGGGCTGGAATCAGGGTGATGACAGAGGGGAGGCTGAGCTCCATCAACACGGTTGAGGCATGTGGGGAGTGCAGGCGACAGATTGCATAGGGCCGAGGAGACTCAGCAGAGCAGGTAACCGGCAGCATGATGATGCTCTTAAGAGAACCCAGCTGGAGCACTTGTGCACTCATGAGTTTGGGCAGAGGGTGGCTGGATTAGGAATAATCTTTTTAAAAGGTAGATGAGATCTCATTACTCCCCTGCTTAATATCCAAATGGCTTGCATTTAAAACAAAACCCACACTCCTTCCCATGACCTAGTATAAACCCTGAGTGACCGGGCCCCTGCTTTCCCCCGACCACTTCTCTTTGCATTCTTAAGTAGAATGCTCCAGCTTCAACCATTCTAGCCTTTTCAACCACTCAAATGTCCCAAGTTTATTCCCACCTCAGGGCCTTTGCATCGGCTATACTCTGTCTAGAACATTCTGCCTCCAGATCTTCTCATGGCTGGTTCTCAGCTGGGCGTCCTCTTAGTCTCCACTTTTCAGAGAGGCCTTTCCTAATGCATCGTGTATGCTGTCCTTCGCCCACAGCCACTGTCACCTTGTTTCCCTTTATACTCTTCACAGCACTTATCACATGATCTGTAATGTTCTTTTTTACTTGTTTGCTTTTTGTCTCCACCAAAACTCAACTCAAAGAATGTGTCTTTCTTTGTTGTATCTGCTTCTTAACAGCAAGCCTAGCACACACCAGCCACTTGATAGTTATTAGATGAATGAATAAGAGGGAGCTGTGTGTTGGGGACCCTGGCTTTGCATGCAGGTGTAATATTCAGGTATGCATAGGCAAAAAATAAAATACTTGGATATGTAGGGCTAGAACTCAAGGGAGGGCAAAGTCTGACATCATCATCCAAGAAGATGAAGTAAGAAGAGAGCCACTGCTTCCACCTCAGTCACTGATCCTATTAGTGACTGTTTACAACTTGCAGAACATTCAACTTTATCTCCAATGTCTCCAAGCATGCCCTCTGTCCTTCAGAGATTTTTAGGGGCTGCCTTGTCTGAAAGTTTTTGCAGGTCCTATTTTAGAACTGACAAGAGTCCATAGAGCCTTAATAATGTAACATACTAATAACAACCACTCACCAACATTATGCTATGTTTTCACTTCTCCCATAATCCTGTAATACATCCCATAATCCTGTAAGACTGGAAAAAAAATGATCTGTTAGTTTTGCAGTTGAGGAAGCTGAGAGTCAGTCAAAGATATTAAATCCTTTGAAGAATGTCAGGCCTGAAGTTCAAGTTCAGCCCGAGTGGCCCCAGAGCCTCCATGCTTAAGCCCTTTGGGGTCTTCTCTATGGGAGAAGACATGTTCTTCTTTTTGATGTGAATGTGAATTTTGGAAACAGCCAGAAGCTTTGGTACAGAACCCCGGCTCTGCTGGGCTCTACTGTTCTACATATGTGGGATCTCAAACTGGTCATTTGCTCCACAAGAGAAGCAACAGAAGCTGTGATGCCACGTGCTGTCTCCATGTGCTGTTTCCACGTGCTGTCTCCACGTGTTCTGCCAACCCCAGCACGTAGTGGGGACTCAGTTTTTCACTCCTCTCCTTTTCTCATGAGAGACAAAAGTAATTCTAGATATGTTTAGGGTTTGATCATCTAGTTAGTTGTCAGTCCAGTCCCTTGCTTTGCCTCATGTTTGCTACTCTTGCATACAAGCAGGTATTATAATTTGTTATCACTTCCAGGATGAAGGTGGACAGGAGAACAGTTGGAAGTTACTTTGGCAAAGAAACTGGAAAAATGAAGTCTAAGGTGATTGGTTCAAAATATTGCTTCAGGCTAGGGGTAGGGGTAAACACAACTTTAATCCTAGCACACATGAGGCAAAAGCAAGAGGATCTCTGTGAGATCAAACCCAGCCTGATCTACATAGTGAATTCTAGGCTAGCTGGGGCTAAGGGGAAACCCTGTCTCATAGAACAAACAAAACCAAAGCAAACAAAGCACTATTTTATTACTATTTGAAGTCTGTGGCCTTAGGCAGACATCTGGGTCTCAATTTCCTTACCTGTAAAATGAGAAAATATTACTTGTTTTCTACATCACAAAGTTATGTTCAGGATCAAGCTCTACCCATGAAAGACCTTTGGAGAGCATAAAGCTAAACATAACTACAAAGTGCCATTATCACTGTGTACATGTAAAATGTGATGGTACCCTTTTATAGGTCTATTTGTAAATTGCCTCATTAAACCCAAGACTTCCTTTATCCTTTCATTGAAACAGTTCTCAATCATTTCCCTTATTCTTTCATCTTTATACCTGGTGTCTGGCTTAGATAAAACTAATGTTTATCCTGTCCAGTATGGTAGCCTCTAGCAACATGTAGCTATTTAGATTTAAAATAATTAGACAACTAAGTTCCAGGGGACTATGCATGGGGGCACCTCTTGAAATGTCTTGCAAATGTGAGTCACCAGTCTTCCTGTGCAGGCAGGTCTTGGAGATCCACTAATGGGACTTCAGCCAGTATCCAGTCTATAAAAAGGAAAGTCTACTCATGTTTCAAAAAGGAAAGCCTGGTCTAGTAAGACCTGACTTTGTCCTCAAGTGGACAGAACTGGTAAATGAAAAGCCAAAAGGAGCCAGGGGCTCCCCCTCCTCAAAAAAAACCTGAGTGACCCCCGAGAACCAGATCCTCAACTGACCTTGAGAAAACAAAAACCTTGGTTAATCTGGGCTGTGTGGCCTTAAACATCCAAAAGGAAAGTATAATCAGAAATAAATAATTAGTAAGGCCTGAGAAATTGTACTTCAGGTATAAAGCTTGAGATCTTAGTAAAAAGACAAAAAGTAAAAAATAAAATAATTAGAATAAAATGAAGCTTAAAATCAGTTTCTTAGTCACACTAGCTTCATTTTCAATACTCAAATATCCAAAGGTGGTCAATGGCTGCCATATTGGATGACACACATAGAGAATATTTCCATATCCCTGGCAAGTACTACTGGACGGCACTGTTGCTGACTTTTGTCTAAGTATCTTATTTTTATTTTTATTTTACCTGTATGAATGTATTGCCTGCAGGCATGCAAGTGTGCCTATGTCATGCAATGCCCACAGACGTCAGAAGAGAGGGTCAGATTCCCTGGAACTGGAGTTAAGGATGGTTGTCAGCCACCACGTGGATGCCAGAAAATGCTCCTAACTGCTGAGCCATCTCTCTAGCCCCTGTTGTTGATTTTCATAGTTTTATTTTGTTTATGCTTTCTCAGGATCTTATAGCCACAATGAAAGCCAAGGTAGCCAGGCATGGTGACGCACGCCTTTAATCCCAGCACTCGGGAGGCAGAGGCAGGCAAATCTCTGTGAGTTCAAGGCCAGCTTGGTCTCCAGGCCAGCTGGGGATAAAGGGAGACCCTGTCTCAAAAAGACCAAAAAAAAAAAAAAAAAAAAAAAAAAACCACCCAAGGTAGTTGTTCCTCAGTTAACAAACAACTTAGTTTACTCCTGTATTAGTTATTTTTTCCTCATTATTGTGACAAAACACTTAATAAAAGCAATGCAAAGAAAGGCGTGTCCATTTCAGCTTTAGTTTCAGTGGGGCAACTCATGGTGGCAGGGATGTCACATGGCTGGCGATGTGACATCCCTAGTGAGGAAGTAGAGAGACATGAAGCCTGGTGCTCAGCTGCTCCCCCTTTTTGTTCACTCTGGAACCCCAGATCCCATGGGACGCGGTCACCTACATTCAAGTTGGATCTTCCCTCTTCCATTAAATCTTTCTGGAAACACCCTTACAGGGACATCCAGAGTTGATTTTATACCCTGTCAAGTTGACAATGAAGATTAACCATCATAAGTTCTTAATGACTGAATCATAGAATAACAAGAGTTGGAAGGATATGAGCCATTTCTTTCTTCTAACTTCCTAATAATTGGCATGGGAAAATTAATGCCCAAAATGGTGAGTTTGCCTGCCCAGGCCCTGCAGCTCTGGTGGAGCCCTTCGGCTGTTTCTGCAGTGTGGCTGTGTGTGAGTGATCTAGAAGGCCTCTGCTCCACTTGCACGACTGCTAATACCATCTGTCTCTGAAGAAAATTTGGCTGAGACAGAACTTACAAGTTGCCTGCTATTGCCAATGGACATTATTCCTCCTGCCTGGCCAAGTACTGCTGGATAGCTTGTACTATGTCACAGTGAAGATGGGCTGGAAGTTGAATAACGCACCCTTCCACTGCCACCTCTGTGAAATCACCAGAAGTCTGGCTGCTTAGGGCACCAGAGTATTACATAACTGGATTTGAATAAATTCCGCAGACCCAGCTCCATCTCCAGGACTTAGCCTCGCTTTCTCCCCATACATTCCTTTAAATCCTAAATAGGGAGTGTTAAAGCAAACTTCCAGGGAATTTGGAATGGGGGTTGTTGTCCCCAGGATTCCATGCCAAGTGGATATAAAAGCCTTTTTTGTACATAGCTCTAGGTGCATAGTAGGTGCCTGGTGGGTGTTCACTTCTTTCCTCTCTGAGCCACTCCCCTCCGCCCCCTTCCTCCTCAGCTGTGGTTCTCTCCTAGATAACCAACACAACACTTGCAATTCCTTTCAGTTGCTAAAAATCTCCAATGACTGTTTCTTAAAATTCTTATCCTTTTGAGTAATCTTCATTGAGAGGCCACAATCAACCAGTGTACTAAGAGTAATAAAGCTATGAGAGTGCATATTTTATCATGAAGACATTGACTATTAAACCAAAGTATCTGGTTGGTATTAAAACACATGAAGAGATAATAGGATCCACCATATAACATAGTAGATATGCTGGAAACATCAGTGTGTTGTTAGCTATTCTTCTAACATCTCTCTGGATTGAATATCTGGAGGGTCCACTCTTTGGGTGAAATGGATTTGGGGAAAGGGGTGCTGGAGAGATGGCTTAGCTATTAAGAATACTTTCTGTTCTTGCAAAGGACCTGGGTTCAGTTCCCAGCACCTCTATCTGGCAGCTCATAACCACCTGTAACTCCAGTTCCAGAGGATGAGATGCCTTCTGGCCTCTATAGAATCGTGCAGCCATGTGGTGTACATATATAATAAAAATAAATAGATCTTTTAAAAATTAGTTTTAAAAAATAGAAGTGGATATTGGGGTCTGAAAGAAGTTAGCTGTGTTCTTGTGCTGATTAGGCTTTTGGCGACTTGACACACACTAGAGTCATCTGGGAAGGGGAATCTCCATTGAGAAATTTCCTCCGTCCAATTAGCCAGTGGCCATATTTGTGAAGCATTTTCTTAGTTGCTAATTTGTGTAGGAGGGCCCAGCCCATTGTGGGGAGTGCCATCTCTGGACAGGTGGGCCTCAGCTGTGTAAGAAAGGGAGCTCAAGGCTGGAAAGATGGCTCAGTGGTTAAGAGCACTGGCTGTTTTTTCAGAAGACCAGGGTTCAAATCCCAGCACTGACATGGTGACGGACAATCATCTGTAACTCCAGTTCCTGAGGATCTGACACTCTCTTCTGGTTTTCTCAGGCATTGCATGACAATACATGCAAGCAACACATTCAAACGTATAAAATAAATTAATTAATTAATTTTTAGAAAAAGGTAGCTGAGCAAGGCAGCATAGGTAGAAACCTAGCAAGCAGCATTCCTCTGCCGTCTTTACTTCCTGCCTTGATTTCCTGCCCTGTCTTCCCTCCAGGGTGGACCTGAAATAGACTCTTTCAGCTCTTTGAGTTGTTTTTGCATAGTGTTTATCACAGCAACAGAAAGCAAACTAGGACAGTACTTGAGAATGAAATGTGTGTATAGGCAGGTCTGAGTCCAGGTTTTGGAGAACCTGAAATTTATTCAATTAGAGAAGAGGGCTCTGGAAGAAAAAGAATAGTCAGACAGGTGTAGGAACTCTGATGGAACCTGTAAACGTGACAGTCACTGAAGTTCCACTGATTCTTGCCATTTCTGTCTAAGCCTAATGGGACTTTCTTTAGGTTTAAGATAGCGATGATGGGACTGTGTATGAGTGGTGATCTGAGGTGACAGCTAATCAGAATGATTCTGGATACCCGAAGCTATTGCGTCAGATACTTTGTATTCTATCATCTCATGGACATGTGCACAGGAGTGCAGAAGCCTGTGGAACCAGAGGCTTCAGCGTCCCTGGAGCTGGAGTTAGAAGCCATTCCCTGCTGCTCTACAGAGGTGCAGGAACCTAACTTGAGTCCTTAGGAGGAGAGATACACACTCTTAACCCCTGAGCTATCTCTCCAGCTCACCTCGTATTTCCTCTCTTGTTTTCTACAAAAAGCAATCCATGCCTAACTTTCCCTCTCTTGACACCCCTACTCCCCAAAATCCCCCCTTTCTTGACACCCTGACCCCAAGACACACAATTCCACAACTTCAACAAGTGAGTTTTCCAAATCCATCAGCTGTTATAATGATTCCCTTTAAGGGTGAATTCACAGGCTATTCAGAATTTAGGAAATCGAGTTAAAATTTCTCAGAGAATGGTTTTGTTTTTATTTAATCTCCTTTATCAGAGAATATTGTTGCTATTACAATAATAGTATCAGCAAGCTTAGGAAGAGAATTCTACTCTGCCCTGGTTTTCACAAGCATAGATAACTTCCAAAATATCCTAGTTGAGTTGACATTTCACACATACTTGATATATGCCTAAGGGAAATTTAGGAGAGAAAGACAAAATGGAACCCATTCATTTATTTTTGAGTCAAGTAAAAGCCAGAAGTAAATAATTCACTTAAAAAAAAGATATGCTCAACAATTCATGGTATACAAGTCAATATTTTGGCAGTATCAAACTTGGCCTGTAACTGACCCTTAATGAGAATAATGCCTAACTCTGTGGAAGGAAAATACTGAGACCAGAAGAAGTGAAAGCAGGTAGTGTTTTTGCACAACTAAGCCTGAATCTGTTTTTATCCTAGGATCCTCCCCGCCTCCAATCTCGGGAGCCAATCTCTCCCTTCTCCTGAGGCAGAGCTTCCTTATCTACTTAGAAGGTGGTGTTGCTGGTGACCCAGCAGGTCTGACCGCCTTTCTGCTCAGCTGCTGCCTATCTGCTTCAAATTTAACGTTTCACTGCAGCTCTGTCACACTTTCAAAGTGTGTTCCATTCAGCTCTGCAACTCACTGACACACAGAACCATGAGCCGCCTCCTGAGACTGCCCTTCTCATTCTCTCTCTCATTCTCTCTCTCATTCTCTCTCTCTCTCTCTCTCTCTCTCTCTCTCTCTCTCTCTCTCTCTCTCGTATGTTGGGAAAGACAGGCAGAGGCATATTTTGCTGGGCCCTTTTTAAATGATGGCCTTTGTATATCAAGCTTTAGATACACTAACAAGCCCAGCTCCATGTCCAACGCCTTGTCTTCCTAGAGAATCCAAGCTATCTTCCTAAATTCTTGTTATTTTTCTCAAGAGTTCTGTCTTCGGATAGAAATGCTTAAGAGCAAAGCACTGTGGTCAAATCATCTCTGAAAAGATGTGGTTCTAAGAGATATAGTTCCACAGTCTTGAGAAACTTTAAGATGCAGCAGGAGTGGAGCTGGAGGGATGGCTCAAGCTTAAAAGCACTGGCTGCTCTTTCAGAAGACCCAGGTTTGAATCCCAGCACCCACATGGCAGCTAACAACCACCCTAAGTCCAGTGATCTAGGGGGTCCAATGCCCTCTTCTGACCCCCTGTGGGTATTGCACAACATGAGTGCATTTATATACATGCAGGCAATACACTCATACACATAAAAATAAAAATAAATAAATAAATGCAACAGAGTAAATTGTCCCTAATAACTGTCTTTTTCTAAGGGAGAAAGGGAAGAAGGATCAGGCATGAAGATTATTTCTGTTGGTGAATGGTGAGGACTCCTTGAACATTCTGGTAGTGATGAACAATACAGCCTGTGGGTGGAAAAAATCCAGCTAGAACTCAATTTCAACTTTTCTTTACTTCCTACTTTGTATGTCAAGTGTTGTGTTCAAGGAGATGTCTGGCTGGAGAGGCCTATTTGAAAGCCATTTATTGGTAACTGACAACTGAAACTTTGCAATTTAGGGTGGAATTTAGGGGATCCCCAGTATTTAATAAAAAGACACACACTGGGGAATGATAAAAGGTGAGAGAAGTAGAAAGACAGTGTCCCAGAAGTCATGTCAAGAGGTGCTGAGGAGCCAGTGGGTGAAACAAACATGGCAGAGAAGGCAGCAAGATGCTGACTGAAAGTGCCTCTAGGTTTGCACATTTGAAGCTATTTGTGACTTTGGCCAAAGTAGTTTCTATGAAGTGGAACATGTGAGAATTTCACAGCGCCATCTTCCCAGGTGCGGGAATTAGTTTCCAATATGCTTTTTCCCACAAGCATAGACTACGCTGTGCTCCTCTTCTCCATCCTGTCTCTTTGCCTCATCCTCTTTCTCCTTGAACACATTATAGACAGATTTTTCTCCCTTATTTTAGTTTTTCTAGAAAACAGCATTTTATTTTGAAAAATTATTTGTAAAAATGGAATATATATTTTTAGCCAGGCATGGTGGCAAATGCCTTTAATCCCAGCACTCGGGAAGCAGAGAAAGACCGATCTCTGTTAGTTCAAAGGCAGCCTGGTCTATGTAGTGAGTTCTAGACCAGCTGTTGGGGCTGCAAGGGAGACCCTGTCTCAAAAAGCCAAAAAAAAAAAAAAAAAAAAAAAAGAAGAATGGAATACATATTTTTGTAATTTAAATTTTTTGAGAATTTCATACATAAATACTATTTACATTATTCCCACTCTTCATTCTCCCTCTCCAACTCCACATCCCTCTTCTCCCTTTCGGTTTACTAACCTTTTCTTAATTACCATTCACACCCACACACCCACAATCTACTGAGTCCATTTAGTGGTGTTAGCATGTACTTGTGTTTAGAACTGACCACTTGGTGGTGTTGGCTAACTATCAGTGGGCTCAACTCTGGATAAAACTGATTCTCTCTCTCTCTCTCTCTCTCTCTCTCTCTCTCTCTCTCTCTCTCTCTCTCAGCACCCACCAGTTGCTAGTTGCTCTTCATCTAGAAGTAGGAGCTTGCGGAATTCCCTCCTCTGGTTTGGAGTGTCAGTTGGTACTGTGATTACGCAGGTCTTGGCAACCATGTCGTCAGTGACTCTTTTACCTTCCATGGCTTTCACCACTGTCTGTTTGATTTTCCTAACACATTTATGCCTCTCTATAGTCCTGGACACATTGTAATTACTCACAGACATCTCAACCTTGGTCTCCCTAAGTATCTGCAGCAAAAAATAAACAAGCAAACAAAAGACAAACACAAAAACCATGATTACTTTCTTCTAGACATCTCCATCTGCATTCCCTTTCTCAGTTAGATAGCATCGCCTTTTATCCAGTCCCCTAACGTAAAAACCTTTACAATAATTAAGTGAATTCTTCCCCCATACACCCTTGGTTCCTATATCTAAGTAGTCTTGAGAACGTATTGAATTTACCTGAGAAATGTCTCCAAATTTAAAGTTTTCTTTCTCCAGACAGCACTGAGCATTTACTTCTTTTAGGACTTACTTCATTTTAATTTCGAGTTTATGCATGTCTTCTCTAAATCCTGGGGTCCTTGAGACTAAGACCATCGCCTTCTCCGTCTTGTAATGCTAGCACCTAGAGCCTTGCAGTCAGCAGAAGCTCACCACGTGGTGGCTGAATGCATGGTGAGACCTTTTCGTGTTTTGCTTTTATTCCTTACTGTCCAGAAGCTTCTGGAACCATTCTCTGTTTACGCTGCTGCCGTCTCTGCCCTCTGAGCTGCCTGCCAACCTAGTTCCTTCACTTCCATTTAGCTGAGTGACATGTGACTTTTGCCTGAAGAAGATTAAATGCATTAATCCAACTACTTCTGAGTTGTTCCCTCCTTCCTCCAACAGAGAAAAACACTCCTCAGATAAGAATGATACATAACCTAGTCTTCAAAGGGAAAGCAAGGGGGTAATTACTAGAGAGCAAGTGCTCTTTCCTGACAAGGGTCCAATCTTCCCAAGGCCCACTCAGATGGATCTCAGAATGGAAATCTAGTGAGAGTCAGCTGAACAAGTGAAAACATGAATGAGCAAGAGTTAGGATCCAGAGGAGAATGGAAAAAAGATCTTGTGTCAAGGAAGAACGACATTTTAAAGACTATTTACAAGGCTGGAGAGATGGCCTAGTGGTTAAGAGTGCCGATTGCTCTTGCAGAGGACCTAGGTTTGATCCCCAGCACCCACATGGCAGCTAAGAACCATCTTTAATGCCAGTTCCAGGGGAATCCAACACCCTCTTCTGACCTCCGCGGCATTGTGAGACACGGGTGCACAAACCTACATGCAGACAGTACATTCATACACATATGAAAATAAATAAAATTAAAAAAAATTTTTAAAGATTATTTAGAAAGACTCATTTTAATATTAAGCCTTTAGATAAGGCTCTTAACTAGGGAACATCCCACCCATGGGCCCCCCCAAATAATGATGATGTCTACAGACACATATTTAAATAATATTTCATGGTATTTTCCTGGACAGTCATGTCACTTAAAGGGTTGGACATTCCTAAAGAAATCAGCCCCCTTTGAGGCTCACCCTGGCCACATGGGTGGAGATTAGCTAGGGTAGGTCTGACTTGGCCAAATTTGCCCTTAGATGTCCTATGCTTTGATTTGGGTTCTGAATACTTCCTTAGCCCCAGAGGGCCTCCACTCTCTGGCATGTTTTCACAGCACATAAAGCCAAGGACCTCAGCTATATTAAGGAAACAAAAATGGTGCATTAAGCCTCTGTATATACACAAGAGAAATGAGAACTGAAAGAATGGCTTGATGATTCACTCTATAAAAGGTTTCTTAGTTTGCCAAAGCATTTATTTATTTATTTTTCATCCTCTTAAATTAATCACCTATTATACTTTTAAGGCCTGTTCTTGAGACAGGTTCCTGTCCTCTTTTAGGATTCCTTAAAAGCATGCTGTTCTAATAAGTCAAACTGAGGTTCCCTTTGCCCAAGTACCCCTCTTGCCAAGACTGGAACAAACCTTTGTAAGCAGCAGGAAATGGGGGAAGAAATCCTTAGTTCCTGTTGGTTTTCACTGGTGCAAATCCAGCCCAGGAAAAATCCCACAGAGGGTAAGAAGACCATAGTATGTTACCTGCCATTTGGGGCTAAGGCTCTTGAGCCAACTACAAGCTAAACAGGCAAATGCAATCTCTGGTAGAGACGGCCTTGTGCTTGCTATCAGGGGACAGCCTGGCCATCCCTTGTCTACCAGGCTAGACACCAGGGGGCATGTTCAGTAGAGACAGGTGGTGACCAGAAGGTCACACTCTCTACTGGATGGCACTTGCAGTCTGTAAACTATCGTGGCATTTATCTCTTTTTGTTATCACAGCTATGCAATGAGTTAGAATTGATCTTATTATTCATATTTTACATAAGAAAGGAAGGCTGTATGCTGTGCAATCCCAAACCTTCCAAGCCTCTTGAGCATTCTGACCAACCATCCCCATACACCCACCCTGTAGGTAAGGGATCAACTTGATACCACCCCTGGTTGGGGTGTTACAGACAGTACAAGGGTGCTTCAGTGAATCTGAAGAGTTAGCTGTAGACAGAGACCCTCCTTGCCATCAAAGTGAAGCATGTAGGTTGGGGGGAACTCAGCCTTATAACCATGAGTTAATTTAGCACAAGCCTTTCCCCAAGAAGTTATAGGGAAGTCCCTTATTCCTTAACAAGTGAAAAGGCACCCTCTTCCTTGGAGCTCACTCTCAGTGTTCACTGCACAAAGACCTCGGACTGAAGGAAAACAGAGCCAGGGATTGGCCTGACCACAAAGTATGGCTGTGGGCAACCTTTCTGACATGAAGGAACAAATGGGCACTTTCTTGAGTTTTTGATTTGCACTAGAATCCAGTACTCTTTTCATGCATCACAATGGATCACATAGACTTTACTTGTATTGTGCATCTAACTATCTGCCAGGTCCGGTTGTGAAAGCTGGAGATAAATCACTCTGTATACAAAACAATTCTGTCTTCCTGGAGTTCAGTTTCTATGGGGTATAAACTAGAAGACCAAGTTGAAAGGTTTTCTCTGCACAGGCTCCCAAGAACCAGGTGACCTGTGTGTCCAGCTCCAGCTTCTTCTAGCATTGGTGGAAATCACTTCCTGGTGACTGAGGAAACTCTTGACTTGGAAGAGAAATTTTGATTCTCTTCACCCTCTTTAGAAGGAGAGATTCCCTGGATAAAGGGCTCCATCTTCTGAGATGTGTAGGAACAGAATTCTCTGCTATGGAACTCTCCAACACAGATTATCTACCAGGCACGTGTGTACATGTAAATAGAGGCACATCTGTATGCCTATGCATTTGTGGGATACTGTGTTAAACTTACTTGTCAGGGTGTTTGGATTGGGGAGCATGTTATTTTCCATAGAATGGAGCATGTATCAGACACATAACGAAGACTCCATAATTGATGGACATTGTAAGCTAAAGATAAGATGAAGACGTCAATCTTTGGGGTTACAAATGGGGGTGGGAGCCATCCATTGTAACACTGACTAGGAAAATATGCTGTGGAGTGCAGGTCTGTTCCTAGCTTTGTCATTTGGTAGCAGTGAATTGTTTTTATCTTTAAATTATTTATTTCCATTTTCCTATCTCCACATGAGGAATACTGTGTAAAGATCAAGTCATAAAGTTCATGTAAAAACTCAACACAGTATCTGGCTCCATATATATAGTAAGTGCTTTCTAGGAAGAAGTGACTTTTTCAAGTCATATAACTGGTTAGAAATTAATCTGAAAATAACTAGATTTCTTAACTCCATACCACGTGATTTTTGCCCACTGCCACTGCTCTGTGCCAGAAAAAGGTAGCAGGGCGGGAAAAGCAGAGCTCAGCTCAGTCATGGGTATTACAGAGCCTCGAGGGGGGAAATAAAAAGCCCTATTACTTATTGATAACTGCCATGTACCGAACACTACTCCACATTCCAGGCCTGCGATTACATCCCTCCTCATAGAAACACCGGGTATTATTCTCCCACTCCTAGAGAAAGAAACTGAGATTTGCATAGAATATGAAATTTACTCAAGTCTGTCTGTCTGACTGACCAAGCCAGTGCTTTACTTTGCCCTAGCAGAAAACTGAGGTCTAGTGACCAGAACAAGGCTGTCATGGATGGCCTTGGCCATGTCCACTGCTCTCAATGCCCGCCCCTTTAGATGCCTGTGGAGGAGTGCAGTGTGCCTTGAATGGATAGGGCTTGTCTTACCATGTAGGAGAATCTAGGAAGACAAATGAAGAACCTGCCACCCCTTCCACCAGAGTTCCATAGAAACAAACTATGTGTGCACCTTGGTATTAAGGAAAGGTGCTTTATTTCCAGTGTGAAATGCCAAATAGTCCAGGAATGATAAAAATCACCCTAGTTTTTCTTATGAACTCCTAGAAGTCATCTTTGTTGGTATAAATGAGATCATTTAGCCTAATTAGTTCCAAGCTTAATTAGCAGTAATTATCCCAACATGGGAGTAATATCTGAGCAGGAAGTGCCGAGTCCTCGATTAGATAGATCTCTAATTGGTGTTACAATATTGTAATTAAAGCGTGTTTGTACGCCTCTGCCGCAGCACGCGATTTGTTTCATGTCTGATTAAACAGGGAGAACCAGCAGCCTTTGAGGGGGCCAGATTTCAGATCTGACTCACGTAACATACTAACACTGTGACAAAAGAGATTTGGGGACCTGCCTCTGTGGTCATGGTGAGTGTCCCTTACCGAGCCAAGGGCGCTTTCTTGGAAGGACATCTACATGTGTGTACACCTGCTCTGCTACCCCCTCCACTGTCATGGGGCATGTGCAGGAGAATGGCAGAATTCGGGTAGAGGGTCACTTTGCAAGTTTTTATTTTTTCGAGGGAAAAATCAGATGTAAGTCAAAGAAGGCTATAAAAAGAATAATAAGAGCTGTCATTTATTGAGTAGTTACTAGGTGCCAGAAGCTGTGCTAATTGCTTTGAATATTGACACTCGTCAACACTTCAGAGGAACCCTCTGATATAGCTTATTATAATCCCCATTTCATAATCAAGGACCTGAAAAGAAAGGAGTGATGTCAGTAGGTTGACTATGGGTTATCCTTCACCTGGACATCAGACCTCAGGTCATTTCTGACAGCCAGACCCATGCAGACCAGGTTAGCTCCACTTGCAGACCAGGTTAGCTCCCCGTGCAGATTTTTGCAAATTTTTTCACACTCTTTATTCTAATTTTTCTATCTTCCACACCAAACCATAATGTCATTTCTCCTTCATTCATTGCCCTGTGTTCAGTACCCAGCAACTAACAAAGTGCCAACAATATAGTGATTATTGAACAATTAAAAGCCAAATTATCAGAAGTCACCCAACGTACTAGTCACCTGCCTCATCAGATTCAAACCCAGGTCTGGGTGGGTCTCTGATCTATTTTCCATCTACTCTGCTTCCTTCCTTAGGCTCACAAATCTTACAGGAAGTTTTTAGGCAGTGCAAGCATAGTAAATGTGTACTTGAGGGAAAGAATGGAGAGTAGAAATTTTCTTCTCATTTCAAAATGCCGTCGTACAATTTTTCAGTAGATCCCTTAAACTACTCATTAATATTTATCTGCTTAATGCTTCAACCTTATGTTACAATTTAGGGATTTTTACCCATATTCTAATTGGTAATTGAATTTAATAGCCCTGAGAGAATTGGAATAAACCAGATAGAATTTATGTGCCTTTGTATATCATTGGATTCCATGAATTCTTAAAATGTACCAAACACTCTCAGAATCTGCATTTCAGGCACTGATAGCTTCGGTTTGGCATTCTGCAAGAGTGCCCAGTGCCTATGAGAAGTGACACAAAGTTCTCAGGAATTTCTTTTTCAAGTTAACTTTGCTGGATGTTCAAATAAAAATGTGTCACCTGGTTGGGCCATGGTAGCACACCCCTTGAATCCCAACACTCGGGAAGCAGAGGCAGGCAGATCTCTATGAGTTCAAGGCCAGCCTGTTCTACAGAGCGAGCTCTAGGCCAGCTGGGACTAAAAGGAGACCCTGTCTCAAAAATACCCCCCACCAAAAAAGTGTCACCTGATCCATTTGGAGGAAAAAGAGGTCGGCTAGCTCAGAAGGGAGGCAGTACCTTTAAAGCTTTGCAAATCATTGCTGTTGTTTACATTTTAAATCATTTTTTGCGTGTGCATGCACTCATGCTTGGGTGTGCATGCAAAGGTCAGAGGACAATTTTGGAGGCTCAGGTCTCTCCTTCCACTGTGTTGAGGTGTGGGGGGGGTCCCCTCTTGTTTCCGCCACTGCGATGTATATTCCAGGTCAGCTGCCCATGGGCTTCTGGTTGGCTCTCCCGTCTCCACCCCCCATATCACCACGGGAGTGCTAGGATCACAGATACACCCCACCACATCCCACCACATCATCGGACTTGCCCAGCTAACACCTTTCCCCATTGAGCCATCTCCCTTCTCCCAAATCATTGCCATTTAATTTTGGTCCCTGTTGAAACATATTGAGGGGCCAGGAAGCTCAAAGAGAATTTTTTGTTTGTTTATTGAAAACATTTTTAAGTTATTTATTTATTTGTTTTTATTATGAGATGGGGTCTCCCTGGATCACTCAGGGTGGGCTCAAGTGATTTTCCCTTAGCTTCCCAAATAACTGGGACTATAGGTGTGCATCATCATACCCATTTAAAAATACATTTTAGGTGCTGGGCATGGTGACCCACTCCTTTAATCCTATCACTTGAGAGGCAAAGGAAGGTGGATCTCTGTAAGTTCCAGGGCAGTCAGTGCTATACAGTGAGACCCTGTCTCAAAAAACAAAAATTAAAAACACATTTAAAATTTTAAAATATTTTTATTTGTTTATTTATTTTATTTTATGTCTGTGAGTGTATTGCCTGCATCTGTGTCATGCACCTGTGTCGTGCAATGCCTGTGGAGGTCAGAAAACGGCATCAGATCCCCTGGAACTGGAGTTATTGCCAGTTGTCTGCCACTATGTGAGTGCTGGGACTTGAGCCCAGGTCCTCTGCAAGAGCAGCCTTGCTCTTAACTGCTGAGCCATCTCTCCAGACCCGAAACACAATTCTTAAATGTGTAGATTAATATCTCAGAAGATACATACTTGGCCAAAGTATAAAATGCACAAGAAAATTAAGAAAAAAAAAACTGCCACTACTCCATAAGCAATTTTGAATACTCTATGCATATGCAAATATGTACTTCGGGCAGGGGCAATATCTGAGATTGAACCCCAGGTCTCTCACAGGCAAGCCCTCTACCTCTGAGCTCATAATCCCAGACCTGTTTAAAGGTATTAGTTTAGCTGAGGAAGGAGCCCAGGACTTCTATATGCTAGGCAAGTCCTCTACCACTGAGCCGCAATCCCCCAGCTTCTATGAAACACCATAGTTCACACTGAATGTAAGCATAAATTCACTCACTTTCTACTCTAGGCAAAATAGGATGTGAGAATGAGGGATTCACTTCCTAGAAATCCAGAGCACAAAAGTTCATAAAGACTATTTTCTTGCAGAACTACTCTGAGTCATCATGGCACTGCACTGCACTGGGCTCATTCATGACAGGGACACCAGCCACTCTGAGTTCTGAGTCTTCCTGAGTTTTCTGTTTTGACTACCTTCAAGGTGATAGTTCTAGCTGCTTCTCTTAGTTCCAGCAATAATGAGGCCGAAGCAAGAGGCTATGATTACTGTTAGCATCTTCACTTACCTCCAGGTCCCTGGTCACTGGAGGAGCGAGGTGAGAAAATAAGGCTATAGCCATACAAATCTATTAGCATCAAAAGAGAAGTCTCTGTTTATATAAAGGGCATCCTCATTATGTCATTTTGTGTGGACAGGGTTTGATGAATCTGTTGGAAGGCTATCACGGTGCAAGAAAATCCACAAAGCTTTCCACAATTATTTCATGAAAATACAGGCTCAATTTTTGGCTTTGGAATAACCAGAAATAACCTAACCATGACATTAAAATAATTGGATTTGCATTTGGACAAGTAACAAAGTGGGTTGAAGTTATGGCAGTCCCTTATGACACCCTTGGAACACACTAACAAGGTCACCATCCGCTTATTATCATTTATATTTAGAATTTATTGAGCCCTGCAGATGCTAGGCTCTGTAGGAAAGGTGGTGCTCTAATAGTCCTAAGTTTTTTTACTGTTTTATTTCCCGAAGACTTGCCTATGGTCCCTGTGGCTTTTTGTTTTACCAAGGGCTTGCCATGGATGGAGTTAGACTCCAGAATCCGATCCCGCTTTTATAACTACAGAAGTTTCTTGTGACTGAGCAGATCATGGTTCTCTTATGGAAAGTATTTCTGGCAAACAAAAAGACTAATGCGGCAGAATGTTCTGGAAGCATCATCTAGATCCATTATAACTTTTTAATCTTTGTTAAATATTCTACTGCAATGTGTCCCCAATTTATGTTCTAGTTTTTGGCTTAGAAAATATAACTTCAAGAGCTGGAATAGAATGGTACTGGTTTTAGGCTAAATATGTTTTGCCTTTTAATAATAATTGAAGAAAAACCTTCAAAAGGTACTTTTTTGCTTTGTGTTTGTAGACTTTGACTTTCAGTTTGCATTGCTATGTTGGACCAATACCACTTTGGGGGTTCTCTGAGTCTATCATATGAACTTTTTAAATGTGTGTGTGCTACACGTGTGTGCGTGTGTGTGCTACGTGTGTGTGCTACACGTGTGTGTATGTGCTATGTGTGTGTGCTACATGTGTGCTACACGTGTGTGTGCTACATGTATGTGTTACGTGTGTGTTGCACATGTGTGTGCTACATGTGTGTGCATGTGTGTGTGCTGCATGTGTGTGTGCTGTGTGTGTGCTACGTGTGTGTGCTATGTGTGTGTGTGTGCGTGTGTGTGCTTAAATATCTTCATAATTCAAGTCTTCAATAGGACTATGGTCAACACGAAGAATCAAGACATGAAACCTGTAAGGATAAATTCAAATACTTAAAAATAAAAATTATTTCCTTCCCCCTTTTATGCAGCTTAAACTAAGAAACTCTTTGCGTTCTCAGGTCTTAATACAACTTGAACTCTTTCTCCCAAGGTATAGCCCTTCACAGTTTCTGTTCCAGACAGCTTTGCTTTGCTGTCACAGTATTTCTGGGGCCCAGCTTTCCTTCTTGCTGGCTAATGACTTCATGACTTCATGACTTCAGTTATTCCTCTGGATAATAAATTCAGTACAGCTGTCTGTAGAGCAGGGCTGTATGATGCTCGGTTTACCAGCCTTCCTCCCCTTTGTGTCCAATGCTTTGTGCATATTAGGAATTCTGAAAATGGCTGTTGAACTGAAGAGAATTTCTGATGGTTCCCACACATCTCTTTCTTGGTCCTTCAGCAGTACTTCTGTGTGCATGGTTTGTGTCACACTAACATGCAGAGTTAGTGACTAGCGACTCCTTTTGAAGTAGAAGTGAAAGACGCCCAGACTTGGAGGGAATTTGATTCCATCTCTGCTAAGGTCACTGGTTGAGTGGGACAGTCAGTTCCTTTAGATTTCAATTTTTAAAAATGTAATCGAAAGAAGGAAGCATGGGGTTGGAAATAATCAATACTAGGGTCCTTTCTAGCCTTAGAATTTTGATTTGGGGTTCAATACCTAGGACTACAGAAGTGAAGAGTTCTGATTTGGGGCATATTTATTCCCTGAAAAGGTCAGACTTCTCAAAAGCAGAGATTTTTCTTTTTTTCTGCTGTATAAAACATGCTTTTGACATAGATGGTGCTTAATAAATTCTTCTTTAGACCATGACTGCTCCTCCACCCCTCTAGCTAGAAAGTTACACAGGAGGGCAGCCCTCACAGCTCCTGTCCCAAAGGGACTCTCAGGTCCACTCTGGGAAACGCTGGCCTGGACTCCGCAGCAGCAGCAGCTGAAGCCATCTCACAGTGTGAGTCACGCACAGGGGCGCACCTAACAGCTTTCCCTTTCTAAGTAAATGTGTTTATGGTTTGTGCTGCTTTCCTCTGTAAGATCATTTCCTTGCAAATAATGAGAGCTGTGTGTGATATGGTTGAAATCCTGTCCCTCGGCTGAGATGGAGAACTCACGTGATGCTTAGTGGGGCCCATTATCCCAACGGCACTCACAGGAATGTTAAGTCTGGCAGATATTAACTCGTGAACCGCAGCAGCCTTCAGGAGACGGAGGTCTGCCACCTTGCCGAGCCCGCCACTTTGGGGGGGACATTTTCTGATTTCTCCTTTCCTTGGCTTGAGCATTATATTTACTTCTTTTTGTTCATCCTTCTTTCTTCCCTTATGAAGCAAAACAGCACATCATATTTCCTCCATTCCTCTCTACCTAGAAACCTTGATGTTCTCATTCATTTCAGAACAGAAGGTGTTGCCTCTTTTGACTAAGTGCTGCATAATCCGCTTATTCATTGTCCTGCCTCCATACCCTGGGCTGGGCACTGAGATCATTCTGCAGACTCTCATGCCTGCAGCTGTAGATAAAATAGATGGTCTGAAAGAGTTGGTCAGATTTCCTCATTTGTGGATGCTAGTACTAAATCCCCCCATTGAAGGGCAAGCTGAGCAATGTTATTGTTATATTTCTTTCTATCTGAAAGCAACTGTGATGTTATAATGTGAATCTCCTAATGAGCCCTAGAATTAACTTACCACTTACTTTCAGACATGGTAACTAATGTATATGGGTGGAAGGTATATATTCATATTTTAGAGTAATATAAAATCAAAGGGAAAAATGTGAACTCCTAAACATATATTGGAGTTAACATACAGTTATGTCCTAGGGGACATAATTCTGGTACATATATGAGGTTTATACAGGCATATTTTGGAGCAATACAGTTGGAAGGGAACCACAACAACATAAGGACTGGGTCAAAGAACGGACTGATATAGTTAAATTCTGCCCCCAAACAATAAACCTTTGCAAAAAAAAAACTTTAAAAAGACTGAGAGAAAGATGCAGGACATGTATGGCAGAATGCATGATCTGGGGTGGGGCGGGAGGAAGAGAAAGGGGATATGTCTAAATTGAACGGAAAAATGTCTGAAATACACAAAACATTACTAAAAGTATTATTATTGTTGTTTTTAAAAGCTAAATAGAACATCCCCAGGGGAAAAAAAAAAAAAGTTGGTCAGATTCACGGTGTGCTGCTGTGTGTCAAAGAAGCCTCGCTTAGAGTGAGAGAAGCTGAGGATGCACCTCCACATGGCAGGGAAGGCAGGGGACATCAGAGAAGAAAACCCAACTCACCTCTGAATGTATGTAAAGCAAACACTTCTACTGAATGGGGAGGAATTGTGGTTTAGGTTAAAAACCACAAAGGAAATGAAGGATATTACCACTTTCCTCTGTGGGTGAAAGAGTCTCCCCTTCAGTGCATCTAGAGGGCTCTGTGAGATTGAGTCATCCTGGAGAAAGATGTTACTTACCAGGATCTAGCTTCAGAAGCACCATGCACAGCCAGCCGACTGTGGTCTTCAAGAGTTTAGATTTTATTTTAAAGCACACACACACTGGAAAGTACATCTGTTTGGAAATTGTTGTCTCGAAGGTGCTTCAGTAGCAAAGGAGAGAACTAAAGTTCCCTGGGAATGAAAGGAGAGAATCCTCTCCCGAAGCACCTGAGCAGTTTCCCTCCTTCTCATTAACTTTCTTTTGTTTTCTTGGTAAAGACCTTGTGATTGTTTTAATTTGGCAAAGGTTAATAGTAGTTCTACCTTTTATTGAGGGGCTAATGTGTCCTGGGTATTTTCCTTTTATTATTTCTGAGAAACTGAAGCTTAAAAAAATGCCATTCAGTCATTCTCTGACCTTGAACTTCTCCTCAAGGTGTGTTTGATTGTAACACAGGTGCTCCATCTTGCAACTTTAAAAAATCTAATTGTAGGGCTGGAGAGATGGCTCAGTGATTAAGAGTGCCAACTGCTCTTACAGAAGACCCGGGGTTCAATTCCCAGCACCCACATGGTGGCTATGAACCATCTTTAAGCCGGGCGTGGTGGTGCATAGCTTTAATCCTAGCACTCGGGAGGCAGAGGCAGGCAGATCTCTGTGAGTTCAAGGCCACCCTGGTCTACAGAGTGAGTTCCAGGCCAGCTGGGGCTATAGGGAGACCCTGTCTCAAAAGAGAGAGAGAGAGAGAGAGAGAGAGAGAGAGTCATGAATTACCTGTCTTTTCATCCTCACTGTGCGTGTGCAAACATGAATGTATAATGTATTAAGAATGTAAACTATATGTGCCACAAACATATGATGTTTGTGGAAAGAAGGAAAACCAATTCATATAGCAATTGTTATTTCATGTTATGAGGCACAGAAATTTTACAACATATAAATGGAATTTATGTTTGACAAGTTAAAAATAAATAAATAAATAAATAAATAAATAAATAAATAAAATCTAATTGTAAGCTGGGCATGGTGGAGCGCATTTTAATCTTAGCACTTGGGAGTCAGAGACAGGCAGATCTCTGTGAGTTCAAGGCCAGCGTGTTTGCCAGCCTGTTCTATATAGTGAGTTCTAGGACAGCCAGACCTACAAGGAGACCCTGTCTCAAAAAGCCAACCCCCCCAAAAATCTAACTGTAGAAATATTTCACCCATCAGTGTTACACATTTGAAATTAAGGTTTCAATGTGGTTAGTTAGGAAGATGATCATGGGCAAATTATTGGACCAATTTGAGCATTATGTGGTATGGTATGTCTAGTCTAACAATTGCGTAGGCCCTTTTATTGCAGCATTGTTAGAAGTAAATGAATAGCAATATATAAGCAGCACACATGGCTGATATCCCATAAAGTCCCCCAAGTGGTACCCAAGCCTTCATTTTGTGTATGTCAGCTTCGGCTTTTGAAGAAAACTATGACATATGAAACTGCTTAGGAAAACCTTCCATTTCTGTAAACTCCCCTCCCTGATTCCTTTTATGCTCACTCCAGAAATGGGTACATGAACATATAAAGGGCTGTTGAGCCTTGGAGGAGAGAAGCTATGCCTGTTAACCAAGCAAAAAATTCCAGGGACCAAATTCCTTTGATTTTCAAGGAGGGTTGTTTGGGGTCTATTGTTTGAGAGAAGATGGGTCTTAGAAGAGTAGGAGAAAGAAGCATCTCCTGTCACCCAGCCACCCTGTGCACAGGAGAAAGAAGCATCTCATTTCCCCCAGCCACCCCATGCACAGGAGAAAGAAGCATCTCATGTCCCCCAGCCACCCCGTGCAGAAGACTGGATGTGGCCTTGAATCTCCATATCACTTTTCTAGATGTGCTCACTGCTTGTAGATTCCAGGTCTCAGCTGCTTTTCATCAGAACTTTTTTTTTTCTCCTGTGGTGATTTTGCATGAAATTTAGACCCTGGCGACTCTCCTCTGCCTGGGTCTGTTTCTCATCGCAGTTTGGTCAGGACCTTACAACTAGGTTGCATTTAAAAACTTTTCTTTATTTCTTCTCAAGTATCCTGTTCAAACTTCCAAACCTGGACATGTGTCTAGATTTTTTAGATATGGTACTTTTGTATTTTTTCTGATTACAAAAGTAATAGCCATTCATGGTAGAGAATTGGAACAAAGGAATAAACAAAAAATGCAGTCACTCATCAGCACAGCCTGCAGAATATTACTTGTTATTTTTTTGTTTGCCCTCCATCTCTTACATACATATTTCCTTCTCTATTCATGTGTGTTTACATACATACATGTTTCCAAAACTAGGATAGAAAAATATACATATTTTTGTATCCTGTTTTTTTACGGAACTTTTTATCCTGAACATTTTCTAGCATACCATAAAATATTTTTTACAAAAGATTTATATCTGTATAATATTTCATCATATGAATGTGCTGAGGTTTAATGTACCATTCACATCTGCCAGATGTCTAGAAACTTCTTTGTATAAAATTCTGACTAAGTTTCCTTGATTCCTTTTGCCTTTTACAAGTTATTTCCAGAAAAGGAATAATTAGAGCATGAGGACAAAGAATATGAAGTTTAACTTTTAAAATAGGCATTTCTTGGTTTAGTGGTTTAGTGAAAAAATGAAAAAAAAAAACTGAGAGAAAGATGCAGGACAGTTATGGCAGAATGCATGATCTGGGATTGGGTGGGGGTGGGGGGGAGGGAAAGGGAAATAAGCCTGAACTGAATTGGAAAAAATGTATGAAATGCACAAAGCATCAATAAAAACTAATTTAAAAAAAATTGGCATTTCTGCTTGATTATTTTAATACTGACAGGCCTGTAGGTGGCCTTTTTTAAGCCTGTTAGTAGATAGTGTCAAACTGTAAGTGCTGTTTTACTACAGGGCTCAGCAAGCTAAGAGGACCGCAGTCTGTCCTGTGACCTGTTTTTGTACAGCCTGTTAACTAAGGGTGGTTTTTACATGCTCAGCAAAATACAAAAAGAAACTAATATTTTAGAACACATGAAAATTGTTGTGAAATTGACATTTGACTACCTATAAATAAAGTATGTTTGGAACTCAGCCACGTTTCTTTATTTACGTTGTCTTTGTCTGCATTGGCAACAGAGACAACACAGCCAACAAGCCTGAAAATAATTACTATCTGCCCTTTGCAGAAATAATTCACTGATTAGTGCCCGAGAGTGCAGTCTTCCAAGCTGCATATGAAAATGTCCACTCGATGATACATTAACATTAGACATTGGAATTTTTGTACACTTTGCTAATTCAAAGAAGTCAACAATATTTATGGGCTGGGTACGTAGCTCCATTTGTAGAATGCTTATCTAAAATGCATGAAGTCCTGACTCTGATCCCCAGTAGTGAATAAACCAGGTATGTTGGAGGACACCTGTGAGCTCAGCACTTTAGGAGAGAGCAGGAGTGTTAGAGCTGCGAGTGACGAGGCTGTGCTGGCTCCCAGCCATAGAGACACCGCCATCCTGGTAAGGGAGGGCCAGAGAGCCAGACAGGCACTGGGCTACTCTGTGCCTCGCTGAGGAAAAACAACTAAACTTGGGGAAAGGTGATCCTAAGAAGCCTAGAGGCAAAATGTCATCATGTACTTTCTCTGTGCACACTTGCTGGGAGGAGCAAAAGAAGCAGCGCTTTGGGTCAGCTTCTCAGTTTTCTAAGAAGTGCTCAGAGAGGTGGAAGACCATGTCTGCTAAAGAGCAAGGAAAGTTTGAAGACATGGCAAAGGCAGACAAGGCTCATTATGAAAAAGAAATGAAAACCTATATCCTTCCCAAAGGGGAAACAAAAAAAGAAGTTCAAAGATCCAAATGTGCCCAAGAGGCCTCTTTCAGCTTTCTTCTTGTTGTTCTGCTCTGAGCATCACCCCCAAATCAAAGGAGAGCATCCCAGCTTATCTACTGGTGATGTTGCAAAGAAACTGGGAGAGATGTGGAGCAACAGTGCTGCAGATGACGAGCAACCTAAGGAGAAGTGCGAAAAGGATGCTGCTGCCTACAGAGCTAAAGGAAAACCCGATGCTGGGAAACAGGGAGTTGTGAAGACTGAGAAGAGCAAGAAAAAGAAGGAAGAGGAGGAAGATGAAGAAGATGAGGAAGAGGAAGATAGAGGATGAGGAAGAGGAAGATGAAGAGGATGAGGAAGAGGAAGATGAAGAGGATGAGGAAGAGGAAGAGGAAGAGGATGAGGAAGAGGAAGAAGGTGAAGAGGAAGAGGATGAGGAAGAGGAAGATGAAGAGGATGAGGAAGAGGAAGAGGAAGAGGATGAGGAAGAGGAAGAAGGTGAAGAGGAAGAGTATGAGGAAGAGGAAGATGATGAACAGGATGAGGAAGAGGAAGATGAAGAAGATGATGATGATGAATAAGTTTGTTCTAGTACAGTTTTTTTCTTTTCTATAAAGCATTTAACCCCCTGTACACAACTCACTCCTTTTAAAGAAAAAAACTTGAAATGTAGTAAATTTGTTGTTTTTTTTTTTTTTTTATTTTAGAGCAAGTGTCCCTGTAGCCGCTTGCTTAATTCATCTGTTCAGACCAGTGGCCTTGAACTACGAGATACGCTGATCTGGCATGCCTTGTCCTCGAGTATTTGTTTTAAACTGTTAACAGTGTCTTTTTTTGATATGTACATTGCACTACTGTGTATCTGCCTAGAGACGCTGTCCTAGGTTGTAGTCTTTCACGCACTACTTGTCCTGGTACGAGTATAGGGTTAATTTATGGCAATGGAAGTAAAAACAGTTTCTTGTTGATGCATCGCACAATTTATTTCTATGGGTGGTTTTTTCATCTTCGTTGTATCTATGCAGCTTATAACAGTAAAATTGTTGTTAATCAATACATCGTAATTGCAAAAAAATTGCAGCTTTTGCTGAACTCCTGAATGTTTCTAGTATACAGCCCTTTTTTATAAAAAAAAAAAAAAAAAAAAAAGAAAGATCAGGAGTTCAGTGTCATCTTCAGCCACACAACCAGTTTGAGGCTAGCCTGGACTACCAGAGACCCTGTCTGAAAAAAAAAAAAAAACATCTCCCAAGTGCTTACCATGTGCCAGGCCCTCATGAAAAATAAAACTTATATGCATATATATTTCTTTGATTATCAGTTATAAGTATTTTTCATAAGTTAAATGAACTTTTCCTTTTTTTAAAAAAATCTATTTCTGGCTGGGTGTGGTGGTATATGCCTGTAATCCCAGCACTTGAGAGGCTGAGGCAGGTGGATCTCTGTGAGTTCAAGGCCAGCCTGGTCTACATATCGAGCTCCAAGCCAGCTGGGACTAAAAAGGGAGACCCTGTCTCAAAAAGACCAAAAACACAATCTATTTCTGGTCATGCACCTCCTCCCCTGGTTCTTACAATCTTTCTGCCCCCTCTTCCACAGTGGTTCCTGAGCTCTGGGTTGGTGGAGTTTAACATAGGAGTCCTGTCCAAGCACCTACACTCTGCAGACTCTTGTTCTCTATGCTTTGGCCATTTGTGTTCATTGCCCTCTGTTGTATGAGGGAGCGTCATTGATGAGAGTTGAGAGATGCTGTAGTGTTCTTTCTACCTCTTATTCCACTATGTCACTTAGGATTGGGCACTTCACAACACTTAATCCCTGTGTGTGACCAGTTATAGAACCCTGTATTTGTCTGTTGCCAAAGAAGCATCTTTGACTGGTATACTTGTCTGTAAATATAGAGTCTTACAGATCCCTGGGACCTTGTTCATATGAACTTACAGCAATGTTGACAGCATGGACAAGACATGCAAACTCAAGCAGACAAAAGCCCAGCAAAGAACTGTGGAAATGGTCATCAGGCCCCAATCTTAGCCAAAGAATTATTGGGTACTTAATTGCTGCTGAGTGAGCAAGAGCCGATCTTTATAAAAGTGACTATCAGTGGATGAACTCATACTGAGGGCCATCTGGGGACGCTAACTTGACTCGATAGGCTTAAACACAAATGAGAGAATGCATGAAATCCAGTGGGGGGTGTAGGAAGGTGCCAAGGGGGAAGGGGGCACAAAGATGATTAAGATGTTGTGTGTGAAATACACAAAAATTCAATAAATGATATGCACATTTTTATTCATCATTTATGTACATGAGTATTTTTCCTGCATGTATGTAAGTGTACTCATGTCATGCAAAACTCATGGAGCCCAGAAGAAGGTGTGGATCCCCTGGAACTGGAATTCCTGACTGTTGTTAGCTGCCATGTGGGTGCTGAGAATCAGACCTGTGCCCTCTGCAAGAGCAGCCAGAGTTCTTAACCACTGAGCCATTTCTCTAGCCCCCCACAAGTGAACTTTTTCTAATAATATTGTGTACGGATTGTTAAATTTGAACTTAGATCATTTGTATTTCTCATCTTTTTAGAAGTCCTTTTCTAAAAAATTATTTTTTATTACATTTATTTTTATTTTTGTCTATGTGTGTACATGTGCATGCCAAATGCTACCTGTGTGTGTGGAGGTCGGAGGACAGTTTGTGGGAGTCATTTCTCTCCTTCTACCACGTAGGTTCTGGGGATCAAAGCTGAGGTCATCAGGCTTAGTCACAAACACTTTTACCCACTCAGCCACCATCTTGCTGGCCCAAGAGCTTTAAAATATTAATTTATTTTCAGTCACATTTGCTGGAAACACTTTGTTCCCATCAAGTTGCATGCTTTTTAATTTTATATTTTTACACCCAGAATTCTGCATTTGTATGTGATAAAATAATTTTTCCCTTTGCGTTTACTCTAAAAACATCTTTCCACATGGCCAAGTTTGAATAAACATACACTTGTATCTTCTTCCATTTCTTTTAATGGATTTAGTTTTATACTTAAATCTTCAATCTTTGAGTTTTTTTATTTTATAAGATAAGATGAGGATTTAAAATTTCCCCAAACAGTAGAACAATTAATCATTCTAATATTTGTTGAGTAATAATTTTTCTTCACTTATATTCACACCACCTTATGTGTTGTGGGACGTGTTTCTGGTTCACATTTCAATTATTTTCAATGGTAAGAATGTGTATATATGTAAGTATGTATGAGACTCTGTGTGTGTCTCTGTGTGTGAGTGTATCTCTGTGTGTATGTGTATGAGTGTGTATGTGTGCTCTCACACATTCATTACTGATTTCTTATGAAATCCAGTTTATTATTTCTTAGTAGGACTGCATGGGACACAGACCTGGGCTAGATTTTTGGACTCGTGATTTTTTTTTCCTGCTTCTCCAATGCATTACCCTTTTGGTTGTGAATTTTAGTAACACTGTGCCTTGTCTTGGTCAGAAAGTCAGAAAAGTAGTGTAAGCTCATCTGCTGAAAGTGTCCAAACTAGAAGAGCTGTCCTCCAAATAGAAGTTAGGGCCAGGGCCAGGTCTTCCATGTGAACCAGGAGCCATGGAACTCATTCATAACTACTCTGGGTGATAAGGCTTAAGCTTGTAACCTCACAGGTTGGAGGTTTTCTGGCCAAATAGCATCAGCCAGCATAAAAAGCGCAAATCTCCAGAAGGGGTTCCCAGAAGAGCTGTTACGTGATGCATGGCCCCCAACCTTCTGTTAATGGCTCACCCCAACCTGCCCTCGGTTCACAGTGGAGTTATTTCATTTACCAGGTGTGAAAATTGGATTTTACCACAGAGGAGGGGAATTATTACCTACCAGGTCTGCTCTTCAGGGGAGTGGAGATTGTGATGGGATTTATTAAAAGAGATTTGCTATGCACAGAACATATAATTAGAGCTGTGTTCCTTTAAAACTGGATTTGCCATCTTTGTCATTTTAATAGTGGATTTTTTTCCCCTTTCCGTGTTTCTGACAGCCTTTTCCCCTTGTAGCTTGCACACATCTTACTTAGGATCTGAATATTTTATATGGCACCATTCTGCCTACAGACGGACCTCAGGGGTGTGACAAAGAGTGCCGCTTGGTGAGGGGGGGGGTTGCCTATAGTGTGGATTTGATATTTAGTGGCACACAGGATACCAAGAAAGGGAAGGGATGATAAAGTAATGTTCATGTTAATTAATTGCTATATAGTCTGGGCTTTGGTTTGATGAAAGTGTTAGGGTCACTCTGAGACCCTCTAATGAGGGAATTCTTGAAAATCAAGGGTTTAGATTTAATTACCTGTTGTTAGAGGCTATATAACTCTGACAGCCTCCAAGTTAGTACCTGGTTAACTACATCTGCTCTTTAAGAAAACACCTTGTTTACTATCATGGTGAAGGGGTGGCTGGATTTATTATTGGGTAGCATTTCTAGCATATTTCGTTCTTGCTGAGAGCTTTAAACTTATTTATATATATATATATGGGTTGCTCTTTGCAGCACTCCTGAGAGATGAGTGGGTGATAAGTTTTATTATCTCCTGCTTTTCCAACAAGAAAAACAGAAAGGGAGCTCCTGAGGAGAATGGGGGACTCGCCTGAGTTTACAGCTCACAGCTCCCACCCCTTGTTTAGGGACCCTCAGCCAATGGTGATGAATTCAGCCTGTGCCCACTGCCAGTGTGCCACCTGTGCCCCTTCCTGAATCCCACTAGCCACAGTGGGATGTTCACCCCAATTAAAACTATTCCTCATTGGCTTCTCTGTGCCTGAGCACTTTCTGCCTAAACAAATCACCTTCTTCCGGAACCAACTTAATCCTCTGCTTTTCTCTTAAAGTTCCTGCTCCTTTCCCATCATCCAGCTCAAACCCCTGAAGTCATCTGTGACTCAGCCTTCCTCCCACTTCAGGTGCCCAGTGAGCCATGCAGACTTGCCTCTCATATATCTTTTCCATTTGTCCTTTCCTTCCTCTTCCTCTGCCACTGCCACAATTACCCCTACCTGGGATTGCCCTGAGCTGAGTCTCCACACATTCCATCCTACTACATCTTTCTCAGGTCCCCTAAGAAGGATGTGCCCCCTATTGGTTCCAACTCTGCTGTCTGCCCATGCATTCTAAGTGCATCCCTCCTTTCCACCTACCTTCCTTCTCAACCTTCTCCCAGGCCACAGAGCATCAAAAACACCAGTGGAGTTAGAAAAACCTGCCCTGCTCACAGACAGAATGATGACTGGTGTGCTTTGAGGTTGAAGCATCAGAGTGATACAGCTGGGTGACCCACTGCTCTGTGCATTCTGGAAGTGTATTCTGATTGTTCCAACAGGACAGGATGCAGAGCGCTTAGCATTGATGCTAGGCCCTTTCACAGCACAGTGCCACTCACAGCTATTCCATCTTCTGTCTGGTTCCTTCACTGTCCCTAAGCTCCCTGCACCCTCAGACTATTTTCCCTCCCTCAGCAAACCTTCCGGAATGCTCTCCTCACCTCCTTCTTCCCTCCCTTCTAAACTAACCCTCCTAGGCTCAGCTCACCTGGCACTTCCTCTGTGACACATCCATCACCTTTGTTTTTTTTTTTTTTTTTTTTTTGGTCCTTTTGAGACAGGGTCTCCCTGTAGTCCCAGCTGTCCTGGAACTCACTCTGTAGACCAGGCTGGCCTTGAACTCACAAAGATCCGCCTGCCTCTGCCTCCCGAGTACTAGGATTAAAGGCGTGCACCACCACACCTCTGCCCAGTCCCCACAAGCTCCAAGTCCCTTCCCTCCTGTTTGCCCCTAGACCTTTCTAGCCCAATAAGAGAGAAGCAGTGACTAACTGGCGTTTACCTACTTCTCTTCAACCCTCGGCTGTAAACTTGGAAGGCTGTAGCATGAGGACCTAGCATTGGCCTAGCACTGAGTCCAGACTCCGTCTTTCTAGAATACATCGAGGAATGCATGCATGCCTGTCGTTTTGGAAAGCCCTGCCTCTTTTGAGCTTGTTTTATCCCTGCTGCCAGACTGCAGACACCCTTGAGGTAGGGAACCTTGGAGGATCAGGCTCCCTATTCCCCAATCCTGGTTCCTTCTCCGTACAGCAGGTCAATAAATGTTTGTTTAATTGAATTGTTGGTTGTTGTGCTCAGCTAGCTGCTAAACAACCCCATTTAAGGGGTTAACTAATAACACTTGGAGAAGTTCTTCTCCTTTGGGGGCATTTGCATTTTAATGGGAGTCTTAAAAACCCAAAGGAAATGTTCTCTAATGGTGGGATTTCAGGCATTGAAGAGAGGCGCTTTTTTTTTTTTTTCTTTTTCTTTTTTGGTTGTGGTACCAGATGAAGGACTAAGAAAAGTTCCTCAGGCCTGGGCCCTGAAATGCTTTTGTGCCCTAGGACCCCAGGCTGGTGAAGCCTATGAACAAAATGATTTTAAGTACATAAAATTAAACGCACAGGATTAAAAAAAACTAGTTATAATGAAATATAATGATCTAAATATAAAAATAAAATTTGTAGTATAGTAATATTCATGCTTTTTATTAAAGCATTAATAAAGTCTATGGGCAAGTCTAATAACTACTGTAATTTTGTCATAGTGATGCTTATTAATGGTGTTTGGAATAGCTGTGATTCTATTGGCAAAAAAATCCTACACTGCTCACACCACTTTGGTCTATGTATTTAGGGTCTGGGGCTGGGGCGTGTGGTCTTGGTGCTCGGATTCAAACCCAGAGCCTCGTGCATGCTAAGCAGTCTTTTTTCACGGAGCCCAAGCCTTGTTACTTATTCACGACTGAAGGAAATGTTGAATTGTGTTTAGAAGTTTGTGAAAGTAAAACTTCATCCAAGTTCTACTCAGTCTCAATCATAGACTAAAGGTTCAAGAAGCACTGACGGTGCCTGGTCAGGCAAGCGACCGTCCATTCACTGGAACTGCTTTTTCTATATTTCTCTGCCTCTGCCTGGAGCTGTTGAACTCTTTACTTTTCACCCTTTATGTGAAAACCAAGGACGGTAATTCCAAATTTGCTTCATTTACAACAAAACCAAAATGGTTTGCTTTACCTCCATCAGCCACTAAGGTCGAGCCTTGGGATCTCCACTTCCCTTGATCAGGAGGGCTCCTTCCCCAAAGTCCTAACCTGGGGTAAGGCAAGACTAGAAAGATTTCCCCCAGACTCAGAAATGGGAGAGCAATTGCAGGATTTACCCCAAAGTCTCTGTGAGCTCCTTCCAACTTCAGAGTTCAGTGTTGAGGTTAAACAGCTTGATTCCTGGGGTTGTCCTGTATCATAAGCTTGATTCCTGGGGTTGTCCTATATCATAAGCTATCTTGGTGGCTGATGACTAAGGAAATACTTGATTCCTGGGGTTGTCCTGTATCATAAGCTATCTTGGTGGCTGATGACTAAGGAAATACTCCCTAATGCAGATGATTTCTAATTTGGGTTCAAGTGTTTATAAAGTTCTCTTTTTAGCACAAAAATAGAGGGAGAGTTTTCTGTCCATTCCTAGTTATACTTCTGTATTTTAGTCACTTAGAGGCAAGTTTCCAGCAGACTTATGCTAATGTTTAGAGGACACATACCTCAGCTCCCAGTGAGTGAGGCCTTTGGACTTCTTAAACTTTTCCCACTTTTCAACCTCTTTTAAATATTTTACTTATATTTTTATTTTTGTGTGTGAGTGTATTACCTGTATTCATGTAAATGCACCCAGGTCCTCCAATGCCTGCAGAGGTCAGAAGAGGTCATCTGATCCCCAGGAACAGGAGTTATGGATGGTTGTTGGCTTCCAGGTGGGTGATGAGAATCGAGTCTGGGTTCTCTGCAAGAACAGTCTCCAACCCCAAATTTGTGGCTTCTTTTAACCTGAGAAATTTTTATACAACCCTGGGTAGATATATAAGATAAGCATACTGATCAAATGTTTACCAACAATGAATTATAAAGAAATTTATTTTAAGACAGCTTTTTGATATATATACATATATAATTTTACCATCTATTCAACACGAAGGCAATTTTGCATATTAATGTAATGCTTATTTATTTTTACATAAAGAAGTAAATCTAGCCTGGATATTTGATGCTGCAGAATGCAGAGTATCTTCACAGTTTTCAGAGCTAATCAATATTTTTTGATTTTATAATCATCAATGCTGAAAATGCCACTTCACTTAAATACAAAATACAAAATACAAAATAACAGACTATGTTTAAGGCCATTTCAGAAATTGTTGGAAATTTTGTCCTAATACCAAACCAATATTCATTTAATGGCTTTTTATGAAACTCAAGTCAGCAACTAAGACAAGAATTCTCAAAGACCAAACACTGTAACACAGTAGAACCCAAAGATAATCTAATTTGATACTTACATGCAGAGGAAGGGCAGAAGGAAAATATTAAAAATTTTAGTTTTCCATAAACCATTATGTTTCCACAAGAGCAGAAAACTTTGTATATGTAGAAGGAAAAAACAAAACAAACTACTTCAATTCATAAACTAAGATAGTCTCAAATCCAAGTTAATATGTATTATTTTTATCTTATGTGTATGAGAGTATTGCCTGCATGTGTGTAAGTGTACCCATGTCATGCAATGCCTGAGGAGGTCAGAAGAGGGTGTCAGATCTCTTGAAACTGGAGTTACAGATGGTTGTTAGCTGTCATGTAGGTGCTGGGAATCAAACCCAGGTCTTCTGCAAGAGCAGACAGTGCTCTTAACCACTGAGCCATCTCTCTAGCCCTACCAGGCATCATTCTTGTGACATGTGCAGTGGAAAGTGAATATCTTGAGTGTTCACCTTGGGCTCATTACGCATTTGGCTTTTGTTTAGATGGGACTCATTATGGGCTAGACAGATGGCTCAGAGGTTAAGCACACTGAATCCTCTTACAGAGGACCAGGGTTCAATTCCCAGCACCACATGGTGGCTAACAACCATTCATAGCTCCAGTTCCAGAGGAATCCAATACTTTCTTCTGACCTACAAGGGCATTGCACAATATAACCATATGCAGGCAATATACTCACTCATACACTAAAATAAAAATAATAAATACAAATAATAAATACAGTGTATTCTATTTTTTTAATTTGATTATTAATGACTGTTTGTTTGTTTATTTTTTGTCTTTTCAAGACAGGGTCTCCCTGTAGCCCCAGCTGCCCTGGAACTCAGTCTGTAGACCAGGCTGGCCTTGAATTCACAAAGATCCGCCTGCCTCTCCCTCCCGAGTGGTGCTAGGATCAAAGCCGTGCGCCACCACACTCGGCTTATTAATGACTTTTAATGTTCAAGTTTAAACAATTCATCTCTATTACACTATTTTTCTCTACTGGATTTTATTTTTTATTTTTCAAAGCCAATTTTTATTGAAGCTTTGTGCATTTTATACAAAATTTCAAACTGAATCTAGACCCATGCCCCCCCCTTTCTGCCCCCCCACCCCACCAGAGTTCATGCATTCTGCCAAACATGTTTTTCATCTTTTTCTCAGTCTCTCTCAAAATTCTCGATGCAGAAGTTTACTGTTTCAAGCAGAAGTTCACCGTTTCAGTCAGTTCTTTTTGACCCAGTCTTTTTGTTGTTGTTCTTGTTGTTATTCCTTCCAATATCCATCACTCCAAAATATGCATATCTGCATGTCACATATATCATAGGCTTTAGCATCTTCAGCTTATGAGTTTATTTTCTTTATTAGGCTGAAAGATGTCATGTTTGAAGGCTCCTCCTGGGCAAGCCCAAACCATCATCAGTTCTGCCCTTGTGCTCCACACTGGGGTTTTCCCTTCCCCATGGTCACCAAATGAGGTCCAGTAAGCACCATGTCCTGTCTTGATCTTCCTGTACTGGTCTCCATGATACAGGCTAGGTAGTCCAACAATGGCAGTCTATACTCTGAAGAGGCTGAAACCCCAGTAGTAGCTCAGTCCACAAACTAGATGTCTCAGCAGTACCCCGCTGGCACGGAAATTTTTGGAAGATTCTTGGAGAGCTGCTGTTCTTCAGTCTATATTGGAAGCTTGAAAGCTGTGTCTTCATGTTTGAGGATGCAAAAAGCAGTTGATACAAAGCAGGTGCACCTTGCTTACAGTAAGACAGGCAAAAAAAGCTGTGCACTTTTTTTTTATTTTGTTGGCTTTTTTTTTTTTTTTTTTTTTTTTTTGGTCTTTTCGAGACAGGGTCTCCCTGTAGCCCCAGCTATCCTGAAACTCACTCTGTAGACCAGGCTGGCCTTGAACTCACAAAGATCCGCCTGCCTCTGCCTCCCAAGTAATAGGATTAAAGGCGTGCGCCACCACGCTACTTTCTCAAGTTTTATACCTGAAGTACAATTTAATACAATATGTTTTAAAAGACAGGGTTTCTGGACTGGAAAGATAGCTCAGCAGTTAAAGAGCACTGACACTTACTTAAAGAGCACTTGCAGAAGACCCAGGTTCAAATCTCAGCACTCACATGGTGGCTAACAACCTTCGTAACTCCATTTCTAGGGGATCTGAAACCCTCTTCCATCCTCCATGAGCAGTGCAAGACATGGGTACGCTTACACACATGCAGGCACGCAAGACAGTGTCTCACTATGGGAATCAGACTGGCCTCAAACTCACAGAGATCTGCCTGTCTCTGCCTCCCAAGTGCTAGGATTGAAGGTGTGCACCACGCCAGCCTTTAATTATGCATTTGGTTTTGAACTGATGTTTTTTCTTTTTGGTTGTTGTGCATTCAAGAAACTTTCACTGTTGCCTTTGTTTTGTTTTGTTTTGTTTTGTTTTGTTTTGTTTTGTTGAGACAGGGTTCTCCCTATAGCCCGAGCTGACCTGGAACTCCCTCCACAGACCAGGCTGGCCTTTAAAACTCACAGACATCTACCTGCCTCTGCTTCCCAAGTGCTGGGATTAAAGGCATGCACCACCACACCCGGCTTATTACCTCAAACAAACAAACATACATTCAGTTATGTTACATGGATAGGGCCACATAGTTTAAGCAGCTGGGGCTTAGAGAAAATAAGTAAGATTTAATGAGCCAGACATATTACCAGAATGAATTAAGCCCATGTTAGCCTAGGCAAACTGTTCTTTGTTAATTTTTTAAAAGATTTATTATTTAAGTGTGTGAATGTGTCTCTATGTGGTGTGTGTGTGTGTGTGTGTGTGTGTGTGTGTGTGTGTGTGTGTGGTGTGTGTACAGTTGCTTGTGCCTGTGCACAGATGCTGAAGCCAGAAGAGGGCACTGAAGAGTCTCCTCTACCACTCCCCACCCACTCCTGGGGACAGGGTCTCTGCCCCAACCTGGGGCTCATGTTTTCCTGACTAGGCTGGAAGAGAGCAAGCCCCAGTGAGTCTCCCATTTCTACCCCCACCCCCACAGAGCTGGGGTTACAGGCATGCACAGGACACCCGGCTTGTTCTGTGTGTACTAGGTTCTGCTCTCTGGTCCTCAACAAGTGTTCCTACCTGCTAAGCAGGCCCCACATCCCCATTGTACAGGATGTGGCCCCATTTCCTATTGTCCTGCTTACCCTTTCCTCTGGAGAGCCCATCCCGCTTCCCCCTCTGCATCTCTTGTGCACCAGGGCATCTCCATTTTCATGTCCGGTGGTAACTCCTAACTCTAAAATATAACTCCATTTCTTCCTTTCCAAATCAGCTTCGCTTTTCTAAAAGAACTAGCTTATTGAAGTACACTTTCACAGAAGTAAATTATATGATTCAATATCTTTTAAAAATAATTATTGTAAATTTAGAACCATCATCTGGCTTTAAAATGTTTGCTTTGCTGGCCATGGTTGTCCACATCTTTAATCCCAGCACTTAGGAGGCAAAGGCAGGCAGATCTCTGTGAGGTTGAAGCCAACCTGGTCTACATAGTGAGTTCCAGGCTATCCAGGGCTACATTGTAAGACCCTGTACTACCAAAAAGAAAATACATCCTATTTGCAGTCAGTCCTCACCCTCACCCTTTTTGGTAGTACAGGGCTTACACTGAGAGCTTTTGTGTGCTGAACAAGTGCTCATCCACTGAGCTACACCTTCTGCTCTATAAACAGGCAGAGATCATATGAAGCAAATGGCTTTAAAACTTTTTGGGGGGCACAACTACTTGCAAAATGGTTTTACACAAAGGATGCTTGTACTCATAAATTATCACTTATTGTTAAAAAATGAAAAAAAAAATAAAGAAGTAATAGAAAAAAAACTTTTACAGTTCTGAGAGAGGGTAGATACCCAGAGGCAGACTTACTGGATCACAAGGAAAACTTAAGACTAACTTTCTAACAAATTGATAGCTGAAGGTGGCTGCATCATTTTACATTCTCATATAGCAAAAAATGAGAGTTACACTTCTTCCCTGTCAATACTTGGGATTGTCCATCTCCTTCATTGTAGCTGGTCCTACTTGGTAGATGGTGGCAGGTCTCTGAACTGGTAGCATTTCTTAACCCTTCCCATTTCTGACCACAATGCCCCCTTTTCTACTAGTTATCTGTTTGTTTGGTTTTGATTTGGATTTTTTGAAACAATCTCACTATTTAGCCCTAGCTGGCCCAGAACTCACTGTGTAGAACAGACTGGCTGAACTCACAGAGATCTACCTGCCTCTGCCTCCTGAGTCCTGGGATTAAAGGCCTGTGCCATCCTTTCCACCAGTTTTAAGGCTAGAAATAAGTTTTCCACCACCCTTCTTCTGTTGCTGTGCTGCAGAAGTGAGCGGCTACAGCTTTGGTCTCGGTTCCCCTCCCTGGTCCTGTATCATTTCACCTCCAGGTTCTCTGGGCTTTTGGCTGCTCTCCTTGCCAGTTCCCTCCTCAAACCTTCCTTTCTAGTCAGAACAGGGCAGGCATGGATGTGACGCCAGGGAACTCTGCACTACTTCGGCAGTCACTCCCATTGTCATGTGGACCTTGCACTCATCCGTAACTTATCTGAGGCCCGTTCCTTCATTAACCTCTCTGAGCACCCATTTCCTCATGTGCAAAGTGAGCTAACAATAGAATTGGAGTTGTTCTGTAATAGAACCTGTCTTACAAAGCCCTCAGCACAATGCCAGGTATATGGAGAGCACTGTAATTGGCATCGGCTTAGATTGCTAATGTTTATTGTGACAATTATTGCTCCTTATGATCCTGTTGCATGGTTTTCATAAGGATCACATGTGGCTGTGAATATGGAAATGCTTTGAAGGATACTATCCACACTCTGAATGTGTTATTTCCACATGGGTTTCCCTTGAACAGGAAAGGCGGTGCAGGACAGCAGCAAAAGCACAGGTTTTGTCACTAGCCTATTCAAATCCTGGCCTCTGTATCATTTAACAGATGTAGGGCTTGAGCAAGTCATCTGCCCAATCCATTTTTGTTTCATCATCTATAAAATGGGTACAATTAATTATAAGTCACAGCGCAAAGAACACTGTGGCTACTCCACAAGTGTTCAGTCAACTACAGTATTTCCTTTTTTTTATTTATTTTTATGTGTATGAGTGTTTTACCTACATGTATATAAGTGCACCCATGTCATGCAAAGCTCGCAGAGGCCAGAAGAGGATATTGGATCCCCTAGAACAGGAGCTAAAGATGTTTTTTAGTCACCATGTGGGGCCTGGGAATTGAATCCGGGTCCTCTGAAAGAATAGCCAGTGCTCTTAGCCTCTGGCTTGTCTCTCCAGATGCAAACACTCCAGTATTTTCATTTTCAAAGAATTCACAATAGAGTGCGAGAGAGAGAAAGGGAGCGAGATAGCCCAAGTGTGCTGCACAAGTCTTTAATTTCCCAGCCTTGGGAGACAGGCAGGCAAAGCTCTGAGTTTGAGGCTAACCTGATCTACATATTGAATTCCAATGAGACCCTGTCTCAAAAGACAGACAAACAAGAAGAATTTACAGTACTTTTCTTACATACTTGGATACTTTCTTTAGTACAATTTGTAACTAATTCCCTTCTTGTTTATCCAGCTGTCCTCTCCACCACCCTCCCACATGTATTAAAAAGAGGCTGCAATGTGGATAGATCCAGTTCTATCAGACTGGCCTTGGTTTTAACCTCACCTGTGCTACTCTGTGAATAAGAAAGGCTCTTCCACTGTGAAACAGTTCATACTTCATGGGGTCATTCTGTGTATTAAATAAGATAATATAAAATCTTTAGGTGAATGCTCAGCCTGTGTTAATTACTCTATAAGTGGTAGCTGCCACTCTTCTTTCTTTTTTTGTATATTTTTATTGAATTTTCATGTACTTCATATAGAACGTCTTAATCATCTTTATAACCCTTCCCCATCAGCACATTCCCGTAGTCCCCCCCCCACTAGATTCCATGCATTCTGTCATATATGGTAAAGCCTATCAAGTCAAGTTAGTGCACCCAGATGTCTCCCAGTGCAAATTCATCCACTAGGGTCTAGTCAACATAGGTAGAGTCCCTCTCTTTAAGAAGAAAAAAAAAAAAAGATCAGCTCTTCCTCACCCATCAGTAATCAGCTGCCCGAAAGTTCTTTTGCTAAAATTGGGGCTAGCTGTCCATTTCCACAGTTCAGTGAAGTTTTTGTTTGCTTGAGTTTGCATGGGTCTTATGTATTGCTGACAGCATTGCTGTGAGGTCATATGAGTAAGGTTTCAGGAGCCTGTAAGATTTGACTTCCATATGGTCATGCTCACATGGCTGTTACAATCTTTCTGCCCCCTCTTTGGCAATGGTTCCTGAGCCCTGAGTGGATGAAGTTTAATAAAAGAGTCCTGTCCAAGAACCCAAATTCTCCAGACTCTTATTCTCTATGCTTTGACTATTTGTGACCTTCTGTGGTCCTTGCCCTATGTTGCAAGATGGAACTTTGTCGATGAGAGTTGATCAATGCATTAGTGTTTCCTCCACCCCTTGTTCCACTATGTTCTGTGAGCTTTAGGTGTAGAAGTTCCACTGTAGATGTGTCATTTAGGGTTGGGCGTTTCACAGACACTTCATCTCTATGTGCAACCAGTTGTAGAACTCTGTAATAGTTTGTCTGTTGCAAAGAAACTTCTTTGATGAGGGTGACTTGTCTGTAAATATAAGGATCCCTATATTTAGCATTAGGAAGAAATTACATTTGTGAAAGCCTTGAGGTTTTCCCTAAGATCTATGACCACTCCAGCTATGTGTATTTGGCTATGTTTACAGTACCATACATGAGTTCCCTCCCATTGAACAGGCTTTAAGTTTTATTATGTAGCTGTTGATTATCTCCAAGATAAAAGTGCCACTACCACCCCAACATAGTTCGCTGCACCAGTCATTGTAGTTATTGGGTCTTGAATCTGGGATTGGACCATTGATTGACGTTCTCCCTTAGCAGCTTGTATTCTCCAAAACTATGAGAGCTACCCTTCAGGGAGGTAACTTTGGTCAGTTCCAACTATATTGCTCCAAAGTATGTCCTGTCTTCAGCAATAGGGTCTTACCTTCAAGTTCTGGTAGGCAATCAAGGGCTATGGCAATAGCCTGTATAATTTCGGAAGTCTCTTGGACTACCCTGGCCAGCAGCTCAAAGCGAGGTCTTTTTTTTTTATCTGGCCCTGTTTCTTTCTTTTCTTTTTTTGTGTTTTTTTGTTGTTGTTTTTAATGTGTATGAATGTATTGCCTATATGTGTGTAAGTGCACCTGTGTTGTGCAATGGTCAAGGATGTCAGAAGAGGGCACCAGATCCCCTGGAACTGGAGTTTTTGGACAGTTGTTGGTCTCCATGTGCATGCTGGGAACAGAACCCAGGTCCTCTGCAAGAACACCCAGTGCTCTTAACCACTGAGCCATCTCTCCAGCCCCCTGCTTCTTGTTATATAGCCTTCAGCAATATGCATGGACTCATGTAGAAATATAGTATGTGTTCTTTTTCAGCAGGCTTTTAAATTGATTTGATTCCCTCTGTTTTTTTTTTTTTTACACCAGCTAGGCATTATTTATCTGCCCCCCTCCCTATCAAATCCTCCCTCCTCCTTCCCCAGTTAAATACCTCCATTTTCCCTGGTTCACCTGTCTCCTATGCTCCTCCCTCTCTTGAGCTCCTTCTTGTTTCAAATCCACATTGCCATTCCACTTTCTGATCTGCAGCCACACACACACTGTGTTCCTCTCAGTGTCTGTCATGGATCCTTCTCTGTCCCTCATGATCTCTTTCTGGAACCACCAAATCATATTCTCACAAGGAAGGCCGGTTCTACCTCAGATCCTTCGTGAAGTTCTCACCACTTGCTCTTAACTCCACTTACGCCTTCTTTTCTTTTTCTCTGGAAGTCTCATATCACATCTGTAATTCAATTAAGTTTAATTGTTACCCTCAGAAAGGGTCACCCTCAGAAAGCCCTCTCCTCTGTCTGGTGTCTGTTTCTGAGGAAGAACCTTTGAGTTTTAGATTTAGTATGTTCTTTCTTCCCTACAATATGTCTTCAATGTAGTTAGCAGCTGCCATAAAGAAGATAATCATTTGACCAGTGAATGTCTTAGAATAAAATAGAGTTAGCCCTTTACTGTGTTTCCTCCCAAGGGCTTGGGGAAATAATATCTTGAAGACAAAGGTATGAATTTCTAATGGAAGAATTTCAAAGACTATGTCAAGATCATTAAGGACATGCCAATGAGTGACATTAGGTGTGAGAATTAGAGGAGTGTTGGGGGATGGTCTTCTCAGTGCCCCTAAAATCTCTCCTACGGGGGGCTGGAGAGATGGCCTAGCAGTTAAGAGAGCCAACTGCTCTTACAGAGGACCCGGGTTTGATCCCCAGCACCCACATGGTGGCTGAGAACCATCTTTAACTCCAGTTCCAGGGGAATCCGACACCTTCTTCTGACCTCCGCGGCATTGCACAACACAGGTGCACAAACCTACATGCAGACAGTACATTCATACACATAAAAAAAAAAATCTCTCCTACGGCCAATTCCATTTTGGACAACCTGGTGATGACCAAGCATAATAATAACCAACATTTATCAGGCACTTCTTTTGGTTCAGGCACTACTTGTATATAGCTATACATAGTCACTCATTTATTCCCATAATGTTCTAGGAAGAAAAATATCATCATTCCTCCATTTCATGAAGCTTGGGGTGGAGAAGTAATGTTTCTAAGGTCACACAGCTTGCTACAGACCGAGCTGGGATTCAGATTCTGCTGTGGGATCAAGGGTCCCTTCAGCCAGAAACAGCTCTGATGAAATACTGCATAAGTATTTTGGGGAAGTGGAGGGACACACTTTAAGAGGAAAACCTAGGTGTCAGCACAACAGACAACATGCTGTCCCTGTCCTGTGCAGAGCACTGGTGTGGGAAACCGAGAAGGCGAAGAAGTGGACGATGCTGCCTGTCTGCTTTAGCCTGACCTTCAGCTCGCCTCCAACGCCTCCACCTCCGTGAAGCAGGACTTGCTTATCCCTTCCCCCTCAAATAATGTATCACGTCTGATTGCCATTTTGCTTTTTTTTCTTTTTGCCTCTGCTCTGCCATTTATTTATTACCTCCTTTCTTGCATTGTGGTTATTTATATACATTGTCACACAGCTGAGCCTTTGCACATTGCCGAGTCCTTTGCTTAGCTGACTCCTACGCATTCCTTAAGATTCTGTTCAGGTTTTTTTTGTTTTCTGTAAGTCTCCTATCTGTGTAGATACCTCTCCTCTCTCTGCATGCCCTCAACACCTGGTATTTATCCATATCAATTATTATAATTGATTATAAATGCTTGCTTATCAGTATTCCTAACTAGATAGATCCCAGATCCCAACATTAGGGACAAATGTCTGATGGTCCCCTTTATATCTTGAATCTTCAGTACTTTGCACAGGGTACACAGTGGGCACTTACTCAAATTTTTATTTTTAAGTGAACGAATTCTCCATCCAAATCTGATTGAACCTCAAAGATAAAATTGCATATCTGATTCTTTTTTTTTTAGTATCTCAAGATGCCCTGCTTTTAGTAGAAGCTTGGTAAATATAGCAATGATAAATGATTCAAAAACAAAACAGGCATAAGTGTCTGCTCTCAGGTTATGGGGGAGGACTGGGACCTACACAGTAAGAGGTAGGTGACATTAAAGGTTGCATACTTAGGCTGTGTTTTCAAATCGATGATGTAAACAACTGCTACTGAAATGAGTGAGAGAGAAAATAAAATGATTTTTGCCTGAAACTCCTCCCCTAAAATAGACCGGTATTAAAACTCAGGTCCACATGACTCTAAAGCCAGTGTTAGTACTGTTACACCATATTGTTAGGCTCTTAGAACCAAGGTGGCTTCAATAATTAGATTTGGCTAGCAGAACTGGCACTGCATGAAATGCAATATGTTTAAATATATCCTTTAGAAAGGTCTATTTGGAAAGACTATCTAGAACTGACTGGTGAGGGGAAACACTGGAGGCAGGACTGCCTGTTGTAACAGTTCAAACTTGAAAATAGAAAACAATAAATTGAGTTAGTTTACGGACACAAGTGACTAAGAAGATAGAGAGAAAAAGATGTAGAGTCAGGGTCCCCTCGAAGCGTTGAGCCCAAGTGAAAAGTCCCAAGTGTGACTGACTTCTTTGAAAGACAATGAATCTTTGATCCTAGCACTTGGGAGGCAGAGGCAGGTGGATATTTGTGAGTTCAAGTCCAGCCTGGTCTACAGAGTGTGTTCCAGGACAGCTGGGGCTACAGAGAGACCCTGTCTCAAAAAGACCAAAAAAAAAAAAAAAGACAATGAATTTGGTTTTTGACCTAGAAAGTTCTTCTCAATGGGCAAATGGAATGCTTAGAAATGCAAGGTCCAATTCAAGTGTGGACCAGACTAGACCTTGAGTATGCTAAGAGGTGATGGCTGAACCTGAGAGAGCAAGAGACATAGCCCATGGAGATCAGAGAGGATTGATCAAAGAACCAAGGACCTTAAGCAACATCTGGGATGGAGGGACTAGTAGAAGAATTGAAGTCTAAGGAGGACCAACCAGAACATCATTCCTTTCAGAGTTAAAAATTGAAGGAAGCAAGCAGAGATGGGAAAATAGTAGATGGATCTGGCAGCTAAGTTTGGCTATATTGAAGAGATGTTTTGGCAGAATATTTAAAGACTGGGAAATAACTGTGGTGGCAGAAAACATAGGTGACCTTCTGAGTGAATTTAGAATGAAAAGAGGTCTTGCTATGAGATTTTCCTAAAGCAAAAACTGAAAGCCAATGAAAGGCAGAAAACTGTACAGAGATCTTCCATGCTGGGATGGAATGGCAAAACCCTCCTTGCAATACAGGGGAAGTATGGGTCAAAATTGGAATCATTTCTATAGGAAATGACACAGACAGCAATAATATATAAAAGGGTTGCTAAGTAATCAGTAATGAAGTTCAGTTTAAGTTTTATTGCCTGAGTTTGGGTTGGGATCCATTTTTCTGGCTTTAGATTGTTCTAGTAATATCTGATAGCCCAAGATTAGAAACAAAGTATGGGTACATGTCAGAGGGAGGGACTTCCATTGTGGAATGGTGGGTTGTCAAAGGCTCAAGGAAGGCAACATGGCTAATGACAGCAACATGGCTAGATGCAAACAGGTGAACACAGCACAGAAATGGCCCAGTTGCAATTCCAGAGGAACTGAAATGAGGTTGATTTTGTGCAAGAGGAAGAGTCAAAGAGCAGAACTCAGCAAAAACAAAACAGGTATAAGTGAAGGACAGGATTCCCAGGAAAGCGTGTAGAAAGAAACCAAATGAAGTAGCAGAAACACCTAAAATTATTGTTGGGAAGGCCATTGAGACATAAATTAGTGGAAACTGACAAGGGTGGGCACCTGCGGTACTATAAGGAAAAACAGGAAGAACTGGTATGAAAGTTGAAGATGTAGCTCAGTGGTAGAGTACTTGCCTGGCATCCATTAGTCCCTAGGTTCAATCCCAAGACTGAAAAAAAATTATATGATAATGAAGGGATTCAGGGATAAATGGTTAAATTACATGGAATGACACAGGCTTCTCTTATTAAGCTATGGCAGACTATGGGTAAATTGGAAAAGTGGAGAGGGGAGGATATCAGCACTGTGTTGGGCACTTTGACCTAAGGAAAATAGCAGGTCGAATGTTATGTAGCTTGAATTTTAGGAAGCGGAATGAGGGTAAATGGCATACCCATCCACATACATTGCAGGATGACAATAAATCAGGGTGGTGACTTCTCAGGGGATCTCCATGTCACCTCACAAGTCCATCAGAGCTTCACGCAGGGTAATGCCCACTCTCCAAAGAGTGCCAGTGGCTCCAGGGGAATCTACAGGAAGGGGGTAGGAACATTGATTTTTTTTAAGACATGGTCTATGTATCTCTGTCTAGTCTAGAACTCTCTATATAGACCATGATGGTGTTGGACTCACAGAAACCCACCTGACATTGCTTCCCAAGTGTTGGGATTAAAGGGGTGTATCACTACACCTAGCTGGGTCTATTGATGTTGATCTTACAAATGAGACAGTTAGTTCTCAAATTTCTAGGCAGGGATGAGGCTCTGGGATTTTTCCATGAATTTTCACAGAATTGTCTCTTCACGAGGAACTTAAAGAAGAGATATCTAGGTGCTGGAGAGATGGCTCAGTGGTTAAGAGCACTGGCTACTCTTATAGAGGACCTGGGTTCAATTCGCAGCACCTACATGGGAGATCATAACCACCTGTAATCCAGTTTTAGGGGATCTGATGCCCTTTTCTGGCCTCTGCGGGCACTGAATATACGTGGTGCACTTACGTACATGCAGGCAGAACACATACACATAAAATAAAAATAAATAAATCTTTAAAAAAGAAGCAATATCGAGGTTAGCTCATTACAGCACTGTGGAAGTGAGGGGACACCATTCCATTCCAGACCTACGTTTCCAGTCAGCGTCACTCTCGGTGGTACCAGCGTTGAAATTCACCAGCTTTGGTCTGAACAGTGAGGTAGATAAATTGGTAGTGAGTTGGGACAAACAATAAGAACCTATGAGCAAGTGGAGCACTTTGATCACGGCAAGACTTTTTTTTAATTTATTTATTTATACATATATTTTTTATCAAATCTAGACCCGTGTCCCCCCCATTCCCCCACCCCGCCAGAACTCATGCATTCTACCAAATATGATTTTCATCTCTTTCTCAGTCTTTCTCAGTATTCTCCATGGGGAAGTTCACTGTTTTGAGCAGAAGTTCACTGTTTCAGTCAGTTCTTTGATGCAGTCCTTTCTGTTGTTGTTGTTGTTGTTGTTGTTGTTGTTGTTTCCAATATGCATCACTCCCAACTGCTTTGGACAAAAGCTCAAGGGGCTATGCACAGGAAATATTTACAACTAGGTAATTGGCACTAGCATCCACAGATGAGGGATACCATTCGTCCCCGTTTGTTTTTCTGGGACTGTGTTACTTCACTCAGCATGATGTCCTCTAGCTCCAGCCATTTTCCTGCAAAGCTCAGAATTCCATCTTTCTTTACTGCTGCATAGAACTCCATTGTGTAGATGTACCACATTTTCTCTATCCACTCCTCAGTTGAGAGGCATTTGGGTTGGTTCCAGCTCTTTGCTATTGTGAAGAGAGCTGAAATAAACATGGCCGTGCATGTATCTCTGTGGTGGGGTGAGTCTTGGGGGTACATGCCCAGGAGTGGTATGGCTGGGTTGGGTGGCAAGTTCATTCCAAGTCGGGTGGCAAGTTCATTCCAAGTCTTCCAAGGGTTCTCTACACTGCTTTCCATAGTGGCTGCACGAGTTTACATTCCCAGCAGCAGTAGATGAGTGTTCCCCTTTCTCCACAACCTCTCCAGCACTTGGTATCATTTGTTTTCTTGATCCTAGCCAGTCTTATTGGAGTAAGATGTTATCTTAAAGTGGTTTTGATTTGCATTTCCTTAATGATTAGTGATGTTGAACACTTCTTAAGGTGTTTCTCAGCCATCTCTAACTCCTCACTTGTGAAGTCTCTGTTCAGCTGGCAAGACTTTCTTTAAAGTCTTTAAAGCCTCCTGTAACTCTAGCTCCAGCTTGCTGAGTGGGCTTAGCCTTTCTTAGTCTTAATTTAATCATTGCTAAGGTAGAATCCCATGTCCCTCCTACAATAAATAATAAGGAATGAGCAGGTCTAAGAAGTTAGAACAGTGCTGTGGCAGGTTGGACTGAACTTCTAGTCCTTTACAATGAGTGGAATGTTGGCAAATCATTACATTTCCATGTCAAAACTGTCATCTAAGAAACGTGATAGAGTTGTACCCAATTAATATTTGAGGACATTGACCAAGAATTGAGTTGTTTAAACAAGAGCACTTGTTCCTTTAACTTGAAAATAGACTGTCTAGATGGGAAAGACTGAAGGCAAACTTAATAACACAAAGGTTATGATCTGTTGAAGGAACTAAGAATCCAAACTAATATCAACCATGCTTGTAATACACTGAGTGTTTATTCTTCTTATGATAAGTAAATTTCAATGAGGAAATCAAAACCAGGTTTCCTTAGTAGGCAAAGCCTTTATTTTTAACAATTTTGCCATTTGGGGGGGGGATTTCTTATTCTTAGAGTTTCTAGAGTAGAAAACCCCTTGAGGTTTTTATTTATAGGGTGCTTTTGAAAATGACTGCTCCATTATCCATTAGTATTTATGTACATGTGGTATATTAGACTTTTGTGCATGAAAATGGACTTCTTTCTCAAATGAGATGAGATGCATGGAAGTTAAGAGACTCCAGAGGACCCGGGTTCGATCCCCAGCACCCACATGGTGGCTGAGAATCATCTTTAACTCCAGTTCCAGGAGAATCCAATACCCTCTTCTGACCACGGGAGGCATTGCACGACACAGGTGCACAGAGATGCATGCAGACAGTACATTCATACACATAAAAATAAATAAATAAAAAAAATTTAGCCGGGCGTGGTGGCGCACGCCTTTAATCCTAGCACTTGGGAGGCAGAGGCAGGTGGATCTTTGTGAGTTCAAGGCCAGCCTGGTCTACAGAGTGAGTTCCAGGACAGCTGGGGCTACAGGGAGACCCTGTCTTGAAAAGACCATAAAAAAAAAAAAAGAGAGAGACTACAGAGGGAAAATTCTCTGGTAAAAGAAACTGTTGGATAGAATAAATAATATTTAAAACACATTTCTATCTCATGTATGATATAGCTAAACTAACATTACATGGAGACTCTAACCTTTAGATTTCCTGATTCTTAGCATGCTTAAGTTCTTGATATTATTGCTCTAACCCTAGTGTTTTGTGTGCAATATTCATTTGCATTTTCCTTCTGATTCAGTAAATAATTTTGAACTTTAACACACGACTGCATGAGAGCTTAACGCCTAAGTGAAAAACAGCTAAGACTTTTAACGTGCATTATTGTCATAGTCGGGTTTTTGGCTTGCCGACTACAGGTGATCTGATCTGGCATACCCCACCCATTCCAGGGCTTATTGCTTATTTTGGCAGTGGTTTCCTCTTAAGGAAACCAATCCGAGTCCTTTTTCACCTGCATTAGACAAGTCCCTAATGTCTCTTGCATATTTCTGACTTGATTGACTTTTCTTATGTCCAAACCTGACCTTTCCTCCTTCCTTTTTTTTATATAAATCTTTTATATTTTTTAAAATTATTTATTTTGTATGTGTATGAATGTACTGTCTGCATATAGGTTTGTGAACCCGTGTCATGCAATGCCGCGGAGGTCAGAAGAGGGCGTCAGATTCCCCTGGAACTGGAGTCCTCCTGGAATTGGAGTTACAGACGGTTCTCAGCTGCCATGTGGGTGCTGGGGATCAAACCCGGGTCCTCTTCAAGAGCAGTCAGTGCTCTTAACCACTAGGTCATCTCTCCAGCCCCTCCTCCTTCCTTTTTTTTTTACAGAGGTTTATGGCCATGCTGAATCTAGTATTCTAATTCCAAAAGTTGACCACTCCCCCACCCCCCAAAATAACTCTTTATTTGGAACTCTTCACTTGCTCTTAGATTTATACTGTTTATACTTACTGTACTGTCCTGCCCCTCTTTCTAAAAAATGTATAGCATCAGTCATAACGGACTATAAAGAGAAAATATCTTGCCACAGTTTTCCGTAGATTTAAGGCAGGGTAAATGGTATAGAAACTCACATGGCCAGTCATGAGTTTTAAGTGGTTTGGAAAGCACTGAATGAACTTCCATTATTTAGGGTTCTCTTGTACCATCCTTTAAAAGAGCACCATTCCTTAAAAGGGTAGCACAGGGAAGGTTCCCTATTTATGGAAAGAGAAATTGAAATAGAAATGGCTATCCTGGTTAAATCCAAGGGTGACGGAAGCAAGAACAGATGTATCTAGGTCTTTTGGGATGTGGTGTCCTCATCCGCCTTCCGGGAGAATATGCAGTGCATTGGAAAGTAGGCAGACTTCACTCAACTGTGTTAGAAGAGCTTTGAGCCAGTGCAGAGTTGCAGAAGATGAAGACGAACTCGGCTATTAGTAGTGTTTGTAGAGCAGACTGCAATAACCGCTGGTCAGGGCAGTTAACAAGAAGGGCCTCACAAATAAAATAGGAGTAGCCAGAATCTGAGCAACGTGCATAATGCTGTCAATTTCCCTCTGAGAAAAAGTGCAATCTAATGAGCTACCATTTCGCTTCAGAGACTGTGAGACCTTTTGAGCAGAGCTCTTCTGAAAAATTAGGGGCGCGATACTGGGGACCCTAGGTAGGGATGGCTGGGCGGGGTGGGGCGGGGCTGGCCCCGAGGTGGAAGGAGACCTTGCACTAGCCACCTCGCCTGCAGGACCCCGGTGAGAATCTGTTTTGGAGAGAAGAGTGCAACCCAGGGGGTGGCCTGCTCTCCGGAGGGAGGAGAGCCAGCATCCGCAAAGGTAGTGCACGCACCGAGGTGAGAGGGAGGAACTGGAAAGAGGCAGGGCAGAATTGCAGCCCGAAGGTGTGAGGAGGTGGCCTTGAAGACCGAGGACTAGGCCCGGACCTGAGCCGCAGCCGAGAGTGAAGGGAGACCGGTTCCTTTAGCAGCTCCCAATTAGTTTCTGTCAAAGATGGCCAAATTCCACGCTGCCCTTCCCTCCTCCGAGCCTTTTCTAGCCATCTTCGGTGGCTCCCAGTGCTGAGGGAGGCCATAGGGAGCCCGGGTCAATGAGCGTGGGGAGGAGGGTGCGGAAAAGGAGAAAACCTCCGCGCCGCACCTCCCACCCCGCGGGTCCTTAGGGAGGTTCTTTGAGTTGGGAAAGAGGGCTCTGCGGCTTTAAGGCGGGGAGTGGGCGTCGCCTCGAGTTAGGAGTGAGGAGCCGAGGCGGGGCTGGGGGCGGGGTCATGCGAATAGGAAGGCGGTGCCCGCGGGGCGGGCCCATAGTAAAGCGTTAGGTCGGGGGCGGGGTGGAGAGGCGGGGATTCCTGGTGGGCGGGGTGCGGGCGGCCCCTCTCTGGGAAGGCGCGGGAGGGGGAGGCGGAGGCGGCGGCGGCGGTGGGCTGGTACCATCGCGCGGGTTCCGGGAGGGGGACGGGTGCCTTTCCCCTGGAGGAGGCGGGCCCTGGCGGCGGGGCCGGCGCCGAGGCGGGCAGGGGCGGGCCTCATTCCCCGCCGGGCGGGCGGGCCAGCGAGCCGGGGGAGGGGCGCGCCTCCGCTCGCGTCCGAGGCGGGGCCCAAGGTACCTTTCGTGGCGTGGTGAGGCTGGGGCGAAGGGGGGGGGGAGGGGGCGGGCCCGGGGAGGGGGAGCCGGAAAGGGGGAGGCGCCGGCGGACAATGGAGCCTATGTGTGCCTGCGGGAGTGGGACGGCGCCGCCGCCGCCGCCGCCGCCGCCGGGGGGAGACGCTGCGCCGCTGCTGCCGCTGGTCCCGGCCCCGGCCCCCCGGGGCTGAGAGCCGCCCGGGACCGCCGCCCCTCCCTCCCGCGCTCGCCCCTCCCCCGCTCCGGCCGGGGGTGAGTGGCCTGGGGAGGGGGAGGGGCAGGCCCGGCGCGGCCGGGGGCCGGGTCCGCGTGCGCGGGTTCCATCGGGCCGGGGGCCGCCGGGGTCGGGGTCGCGGGCTTAGTGAGTTGAGTGTGGAGGAACCTGTTGGGGGAGGTGGGGGAGCCTCGGGAGCGGTGGGAGGAACGGGGCATCTCTCGGGGTTAGGGAGGTTGTGTCCCAAGCAGTGCTTGGAGAGGTTACCTGAGGAGAGAGGAGCGTCTGGGATCCGGGGATGTAGGGGGTTGGAGGGCTGGGATGGAGGGCGAATTAAGGGAATTCTGGCTGAGTTTGGTTGGGTCCGTGAGACCCTGGAGATGGATAGACGGGTAGAGGGGACTCTGCAGGCCAGTGACTTGTTGAAGGGTTGGGGGAGGTGAAAGCGAAGAGGAATGTCTGAGTTGTAAAGGGCTCCAGCAGGTGAGTTGGCGATGTCTTAGGTCCCTGAGTCATTGTGAGGGGTCGCGGAACACACCAGTGATTTTTCAAAGTGGAGCACTAGACGCTGTCCTTTGAAAGTTGCAAAGACTATTGAGATGTCACTGGTAAGTGTTGGGTGAGCTTAGTGAAAGAGAGGTAGCCTGAGGAAAACAAGGGTTGCTTGATCTAGAAGGAAGGACCAAGGCCTGTAATAAGTATTGCTGGGGGCCTTATAGCAGGGCTCCCAGGCTTGAAGGAGGAGGCCTAAAATCTGCCCTCCAACACCCTTGGTCTCCAGAAGGGTAAGGAAGAATGCGTTGTAAATAATTAAGAATGTTTCAAGGTATAAAATTGGAGTCCAGATGGGAACTTGGTAAAGTTATCAGACAGGGTAGAGGAATGGCCATAACTGTACATTGGAGAAGTCAAGGCAGGGTGCAAAGTTAGACTTTAGTAAAGGCAAACACAGGTATTCCCTGGCAGTGACTTCAACGGGAATATGAATAACTGTTAAAAAGTCACAATGTGATGGGGTGTTTGTTAACATTTGATATATTAAGGAATCAAATGCTTGTTTGACAGGGATTCGGGCTCTTGTGCAGGGAGTCAGGTAATAAGCAAGTACAATAGGTGGGAGATGAGGGGGCAGAGAATGTTTAGGGTGACACAAGTGTTTAGAACTTGTGACTCTGTGGAGATTGTACAATATGATTGTCTTGTTGGTGTTTTGGTTTTTGTTTTTTTTGTTTTGTTTTGTTTTTGTTTTTTTTGACTGGATACTAGTAATTGGGAAGTCCAGGAAGGAAGGAATGTTTGTGTGTAAATGTGGTAGTCCTAAGTAAAACTTTAACAAGGGCTTCTTTTTTTTCTCTTGAAAAAAGACCCAAACTAGATAGTGGCGACTTCATAGGAGGATTTTAGGTGGCATAAATACTGGGGAATGAGGGTTCCATATTAGCTGTCTGATGGTTCGGGTAAGTTGAAAAAACCTGGAGTGTGTGTGTGGCATTTGATCCCTTTATGATCTAAAAATGGGATGTCGAGTCCTTAAATACTATTTTGTAATCAGTTTGTTGAATGTAATATGATAGTTTCAGAATATGATAGATGGATAGGGAAGTCAAGTCATTGGCCTAAAGATGAAAGAACAGTTTTTGTGTAGCTTTTTTTTTTCTAAGGCAAGTACTATGTAACTGGTTCTTGAGCAAAAGGAGTGTTTGGTACATGTGTTTTGTTCTGGTTTTTAGATAACTAGTTCAAACAAAAAAGTATGCATTGGAATTCAGTTGGGTATCCCCCCCCCCACATGACTTTCAGAAATGTCTGCCCCTGTAAATTAAAGGAAAATACTCTGTAGTTTGTTAGGGGGAAAACAGAGGTTTCCCAAGCTTTGTAATCAGCTAAAGATTGGATCAGGGTGTCCTAGTACTGTGGCAAAGCCTCGTTGACTTGAGTGTGACTTTGAGCAAATCTCTCCTATTTCTTTAGTTCTGTCTATGAAGTGTCAGTGCTACCTGCTTTGTCCATTCATACCTGCATTTCAGCCTAGCAAGTTAATGCCTATCTTCAAAGTGCTTTGAACATCTCCAAGAAGGAGAGATTACCTAGCCCAACTTTCCTTTTCACTTCTACTCTTTGACTAATAGACCAAATCACCTTTTGTAACAATTATAGGAACAATCAAGGAACAGAAAGGAAGTTGCTTTTTTTAACATGTGTTTTGTTCTATAATCTGAGTTTAGGTTTGTAGTAATTTTGAAAGTGTTAGATGTGTAACAGTGCAAACCCCAGATAAAAGACAGGCACATGAGCCTTAGTCACTCCAGGAACATACTTACTTCAGGAATTGCCTAGACTGGCTACCTGTTGGCACATGGTGGGGTAGCCAGCAAGATGGTGACTGAGGCATGCCCCTTTATAGCCACTGGGCAGGACCTCAGGTAAACGGGAAGAGGTCGTGAGATTGGCAGCCTCTGGAGGAGGTGGACATCTGTGTGTCCCTTGGGATTCTGGGAAACACAGACCTAACAGAAAGGTAATGCCCGTCCATTTAGTGTCAGGATAGTCATAGCGATGCTGATTGTAAATGTGTAAGCCAAAGTAGATGCTGTGAGGCTGACCGAGGCCAGCCCCAAGTGTTCATGACCTGGGGATGCTCCTCCGCTTCCTGGCAGTCTGATTACCTTCAGCTGTGAAACGGTGTGGGCGGGATGACTTCGCTTTGCTGCCTTGCTGACTGTGATGAGAGGGTCCGTAGAAACTTTTCTTCTTCTGGCTTAGGGCTTCTTACCATTTTTATATTCCATGTACTCCATTCGCAATTGAGTGACATAGAAAATCACTCCGAGAAGGTTTTTAAACGAACAAAGCACAACACAGTATAAAAAACATGGAAATGAGAAAAGGTTTGTTGTGATATGGTCACATAGGCTCTCCTTTATAAAGTACAGAGTAATAAAATACAGCTGCAGGTATAATAAGAGTGTAATTTTGAAGTAGTGATGAGTGAGCATAATGCCATTATGTCAGGATATGTTCGACAGCTAATGTGCCATGCTTAGTGGAACTGTTGGTGACACACACAAAGGCTGTTAACGCTACATCCATGGTTGAAGGCCCTGTGCTAACTTTATAAGAGATTAGCCAGAATGACCATCTACTCCCTGAAGGCTCTGAGCTACCTGTCCTCTCCTAGGTCTGCACAGACTCCTGGGGAATCATGAATCCCTGGGTTAAGAGCTGCTGTGGACCAACTGGGTTTTTTTTCTAGACTACCTGACTTTTGACCACTTGTGTTTTTAGGCTTTAAATACCTTTATCATGCTAAGAACACGGCATAGCAACCACATGAAACCTAAGTCCACTTTGCAGCCTGTGATGGCCATTCTTGGTTGTAAAAGAAAGTTTAACAAACAAGGATTCAGATGATACTTTTGTGTCTGGTGGATTTTGCTTTTCCAAGTTCCCTAGCTGTCATGAACATATGTAGCCCTCCACTGGGTAGATTTGGGTGGCATGGTCCCTTTCTCCAACTTGTATTTAAAGTTTTCATGGTTTTTGCCTCGTCCCATTTTTGACTACTTGTGTTCGTACTTCTTCCCGCTGTCGCTCTGGCCACGGCACACTGGGGAATGGGTAGTTTTCTTTGGAGACGGTATCATTTGGATGTGAACTTTTCCTTTCTTCATTATAGGGCTGAACGTGAGATTAACTGGTGTCTCTTCACTTTGACCCAAAAATTCCCGTGTGGTTTGGATAGCAGTCAACAGTCTCTGAAAACTCTTCCCTGCCCCAATGTAGAAGAGACAGCGAAGTGGACATCTTGAAAGGTAAAAACCTTCATGGTAAGCCCGTAACTTCTATGATTTAAGCCTGCACATGTTGGATTTTCATCTCTGTTGGGTTTCTTGTAAGGAAAAAATATACTGCTCATTATTCAAACACTTCCCAAAGTCATCAACTCAGGTGCAAGTTAAAACTCCAACTCCAAGTGCAGTTACTGTGTATTTTGTATGATCAGAGTTTTGTGCTTGACTCGGCTCCGAAGGCTGAGGAGAAGAGCAGGCAATGAGAAGTGAAACTACTGTTTATCACGTCCCTGGATTTGCATGGATGTGGGGTCAGGGTAGCAGGGCAGGAGGCCCAAGCTCATTATGCTGTGTGGATCAGCCTGCATTTGTTGGGTTTCTGCTGGGTGTCAGGTCTGAGATGATGACTGACACTGTCCTCAGGGAGTTGTTCCCTGTCTACATATCACAGGGCTACAGTTTTATAAGTGTTAAGCAGTGTTTGAATATAGTGCTAGAGGCCCCTGGAGGTTGGATAGAGCACAGCTGGTAATCAAGGAAAACTTCACAGACAAGGGATATTTGCATGAAATACTACTCTTGTAGTTGTTACTCTTTTTTTTTTTTTTTTTTTGGTGTTTTTAGACAGGGTCTCCCTGTACCCCCAGTTGGCCTGGAACTCACTCTGTAGACCAGGCTGGTCTTGAACTCACAGAGATCTGCCTGCCTCTGCCTCCTGAGTGCTGGGATTAAAAGGTGTGCACCACTACACCCAGCATGTAGTCATTACTCTTAATGATGGTAAAAACATTTATTTTGAACAGAATTGTCAGAATTGTTTAGCTTGATAAGAATTTTTATTTGACTCCTTAAAATTTAGTTGCTGTTTAAAGAGAGTAGATGCATTTTGCTCCACGAATACTAAAACATGGCTTGGTATTTAGTGTGGACCAGGGTTATCTATGTATGTGGATTGAATCATTTGCTCTTCTCCACATGCTGGAGAAAGACTGGCCCTTCCTACTGTGGACGTGGAGAAGAAGCTGTTAGTAGCTGGCATGCCAGAAGTTAAGAATGAGCTAGGAATGGAATCTTGAGGCCTTTTAGTTCCACATTCTAAGTTTGATACTATGCCTTTTATGGAGTAGTGGTCATAGCATAGAAATGAAATTTGTTAAACATGACATAGTTCTAATAAACTGGCCTGTATAGAGCCGAGAAGTGGGAAAGCATCACTGGAGTTGGAATTTTGATTCTGAACTCAGTCATAGTAATTTGTGAATTTACTTAAAACTTTATCTTTGGTCCCAAGACCTTCTAGAACTTAGTTCTCCCTTACAATTACAAAGCTAGCTCTTCTGAAGCTCAGTGGCTCACCAAGTAAAGGTGCTTGCCAGGTCTGACAGCCTGAGTTTGATTCTTAGGATTCACATTGTGGAAGGAGAGAACTGACACCCACAGATTGTTCTCTGACCTTCACACATTCACAGGAGTGCACACACACACACAAAGGGAGTGAGAGATAAATTAATTAAACTATATATAATATATATATATTATATATATATAATATTTGGCAAAGTATTTAAAATTCTACTTTGCAAGGCCTGATGTTGGAAGAATTCTGCCTGACCAGTCGCTATATCTTTTATTAACAGCTTTGCTCAGTTCAGCACACAGTAGGCACTGAGTAATAGCAAATTACCAGGCACAGTTATTCAGCCCTAAGTTCCCACCAAAGTATATGAAAAGGACTTTTTCTTGTCAGGTGTTCCAGAAAGGAGGAATTGTGACTGATCTTCACTCTGTAAATTGAGAAGCACATCTGGAATTTTGCTTCTTTACAGTCAAGTGCTCAATTTTTGCTATGACTAAGAAATAGAAACAAAAATGTGAGCTTTTTTCCCATCAAATGCTCAGAAATTTCAAAAGTAGAAAAATTAATTTTATTTCTGCTTAGTATTCCTTCAGGCTCTGAAAATAAAATGTGTAGTTGGGAAGGAAAGAAAACCACAAAGGCCCCAATATCTACAGATTGTGTCCTTTAACAATTGGGGGTTGGTCCTGTTTATATGGGAGATGATAACTTCTTCTTATACTAATATTCTGGAGCAAATAGGAAACCTGTTTTTCCCTTAAGATATTCAGTATTTGTCAAATTGATATTGTTGATGTTTTATAATCCACTTAGGAATGTTTTCTCTCCCTCATCCTCTTCTAGGTGACTGTCACCTTTGAAGAAGGGGCTCCTGGACGCCTCACCTCCAGGATGAACACTGCAGTGTCGTGACCCTTGGGGTTTTGGTGAGTAGACTGATGGTTGATCATACAGGAGCTCATGCCTTGCTTAGGCAGGTGGTCTTTTTGAAAAGTTTTGGGGCTGGAGGGATGGCCTAGCGGTTAAGAGCAACGACCGTCTTGAGAGGACCGGGTTCGATCCCCAAGCACCCACCATGGGCTAAGAACGTCTGTACTCCGGTTCCAGGAGAACTCCAGTTCCGGGGATCGAGACCGTCTTCTGACTCCGCCATCGCACGACATGGGTGCCGCAGACCTGCATGCAGACAATACATTCATACACATAAAAAATAAATAAATAAATAAAAAATATAAAAAAAAAAAAAAAGAAAAGTTTTAGCTTTATTTCAACAGATAATTTTCTTAATGTCAGTCAGCCCTCCTCACCCTCTAGGCTTGCTTATGGTTCTCTTATCTGCATCTGTGAGTTCAGCTTTTTAAATCCAAATATAAATGAGGACATACGGCATTTGCCTTTCTGTGCCTGGCTTATGATCTGTCTTCTAGGTAGATGACTGCACTGTTGTAAATGACAGTACTCTCTGTTGTTTTATTTTTTTTTAATTTTTATTTATTTATTTATTTATTTATTTATTTATTTATTTATTTATTTGTATGAATGTACTGTCTGCATGTAGATCTGTGCACCTGTGTCATGCAATGCTGCGGAGGTCAGAAGAGGGTCTCGGATTCCCCTGGAACTGGAGTTCTCCTGGAATTGGAGTTACAGACGGTTCTCAGCTGCCATGTGGGTGCTGGGGATCGAACCCAGGTCCTCTGCAAGAGCAGTCGGTGCTCTTAACCGCTAGGCCATCTCTCCAGCCCTCTCTGTTGTTTTTAAAGACCACGTAGTATTCCAGTGGGGAGGAGCATTGTCCTCGTCTTTTTATCCAGTCAGCCACTGATAGATGCTTAGGTGGAATGAGCCAGGTAGGTGTCGTGGTGCACACCTTTAGTTAAGCACTTGGGAGGCAGAAGCAGCAGAGGCAAGCAGACCTCCTTGCAATCAAGGCCAGCCTGGTTTACATAGTGAGTGCCGGGTAGGCTGGGACTACAGGAAGACTGTGTCTCAAAAAAGACCAAAAAAAAAATAAAAAGTTGTACAGTGAACATGAGAGCACAGACTCCTTGAACTTACTGATAGATTGTCTTTGGGTAACAACAGACAGTTTTTGAGTAAATACCATATTCTAGCCATTATAGTAAGTATAATGTACTGGGAATGTAAAGATAAATAGTAAGTTAGTCTCAGTCCCTACCTTCATTGAGCTTATTCTTTAGTGTGAAAGATGAATGTTACACAAATGATCACATAATTATACATACAATTAGAAAACATAAGGAAAAGTATGGCCCTCTAAAAAGAGTGTAATGGAAACTTTAGGTAGATGGGTAGTCTTAAGGGAGTCTTCTCTGAAGAAGAAATACTTAATCTGTGACTTTATTCAACAAAAATACTCAAACTCAATATGGGAAGGTTTGCAGTCAGGATAAGCAGCATCAAGAAGGACTCCCACAGGCCTGGGGAGATGGCTCAGTGGTTAAGAGCACTGGCTGCTCTTGCAGAGGACCTGGCTTCAGCTCCCAGCACCCATCTGTAACTCCAGTTCCAGGGTGTCCAATGCCGTCTTCTGACCTCTGTGGGCATTGCACACATGTGGGGCACTTCCTTATACACATAAAAATTTTAAAACTTTAAAAAAAGAATGGATCCTAGACTTTTAGCATGCACAGCTAGGTGGATGAAAGTTTTTAAAGATGTGGAACTGGAGGAGAAGTAGTTTCAGGAGGAAGACTATATGGAGATGAATTCATGTTGGATCCTGTCAGTTTTGAGAGGCCCGTGGTACTGAGAACATGGAGTGGGTACAGAAGGGTTCAGAGGAAGTGTGGGGGAGGAGCTGGAGAGGCAGGAGGCAAATGCAGCTCTGGGAAGTAAAGAGCTGCTTGTAACATTGTAGCAGGGCTGCCCAGCCTTCTGACATCATGACACAGTGTGGGTGTCTACAGAGTTTACACTCAAGAACCACAGAGTAAGGCAAGTTAGACCAGTGGCCAGGGGCAACCTCCACAGAAACGGCAGCCCCGTGCCTGAGCCTGTAAGTTAGTTTCCTATGGTGCAAAGGTGAATGGGGGGCTGGAGAGATGGCCTAGCGGTTGAGAGCGCCGACTGCACTTGCAGAGGACCTGGGTTCAATTACCAGCACCCACATGGCGGCCCGAGAACCGTCTTGAACTCCAGTTCCAGGGGAATCTGACACCCTCTTCTGACCTCCAGTTCCAGGGGAATCTGACACCCTCTTCTGACCTCTGCAGCATTGCATGACACGGGTGCACAAACCTACATGCAGACAGTACATTCATACATATAAAAAATAATAAATTTAAAAAAAAAGGTGAATGGTGAGAGGAAGAATACCGCTTTATACCAGTTTTGTGGAGAGACTTGGTTGTGAAAGGGAGTAGAATGCTAGGTTGTGTTTTGTTTTACATTATTTAAATTTTGTATTTCCATTTATTAATTCACTCTTCCTGTGTCTATGTGTGGACATGTGCTTGCCATGACTTACATGTGGTCAGCGCCAGCTTTCTCCCTCCATCCCAGCCTGATGTCTGGGATCAAACTCCAGACATCAGGCTCTGTGGAAAGTATCTTTTCTCACTGAGCCATCTCACTGGCTCTAGCCCTATTATTTATTTTTAAACTCTGGAAGATTCTACAATGGGCTTAAATGCTAATTAGCAAGACCTGATGGATAGGAGGTCCAGGGCATGGCCAAAGGACAGAATGAGGGCCCTCGGGAAGGAGAAAGTGTGGCCTAGACCACCTGTTAAGGGACTGAAGTGTGAGAATTAGGCTGGTTTTTCTTGTCGTTTGTTTATAGTATAATGAGACAAAGGGCAACAGGTACTGATAGAAAGAGGTTTGCAGTTTTGGTGTGGGTACATCCTGCCTACTGGGACGTCGTCCTAATAAGTACTAGTCAACACCACAGATTGGAACCTCAGCACTCAGGATACAGAAGCAGGAGGGTTTCTGCAGGTTCCTGGTCAAGTAGGGGTACATAGTGAGATCTGGGCTCAAACAAAAACAAAACTCCACAAACTGGGAGTGCAGGGGTGGGGGAGACGGTGGGTCCGAACAGATGGAGAAGGCATGCAGTGGTGCTTGCAGAAGGAGCCAGTGAGCTTGCTACCCAGGACTGCTAGCCACAGCTCAGTCAGCATGGTGTCTCCTGACACACTGGCCAGCTCCTTTGCCCACCTAAGGACATGCAATGTGATGACTACCAACCTTGGACCCACAGGGTTGGGCCAGACACCAGCTCTGCCACTAGCAGGGTGTGAGCATTACTTTCTTCCTTGCTAAGATAGGAATAGTAGTAGTGCCTTGTGGGTTCACTATGAGTGTGTTAGCATGTATATGCAGTGCTTAGAAGGATTCCTGTACTCAGTGAAAACAATGCTGGGTACTCTGTTCTGGAGAGAAACACAGAAGTGGTGCTGAGGAATTAGGATACTTCCTCGTACTGGGAGAAGCCCCCTCTCCGTGTGGAAGATCTTTTCCAGTTCTTCACCTGTGGAAGAGCCTCCTTTTGTTCTTTGTGCCTGCCATAAGACATTTGGTAGTTTTTGCTGTATAGTTCTTACTCTTAGAAAGATTTTCTTTTAAAATACCTTTGTTGGATTACGAATTGGAAGCCTGGACTCACTCTCAGTCCCTGGGTGAGGCCTCCTGCTTCTTGTAACCTCTGCTGTGTCTCTCCATCCATAAAGTAAGGGTGAATGAGGTAGGTTAGAGAACTGAGCTGGGGGCTGGGAGCACTGATTGGCTAGAGATGCTGTTTGCGCCCATGCACTCTGGGTCGTTCAGGTGGAAAATACCTGTCCATCAAGGTCAGGCAGATTGTGAGAATAAGAAACTGTATGTAGAAGTACTTTGAAAAATAAAAATGTTTTATGTTCACAGCACCGTTATTAGAAATAATCTTCACTACCAGACCATCATAAATGCCCAGCAGATTAGTGAGGCAATTTGATATTTGTAATACATTTTGCATCTCTTTCAAAGAAGAGTGTAGCACAAATGCCAGGTGTTTCTGTTCTCTGAGAAGCTGGTAAGTCACAGAGGACCCAACTGGATCCTCATACATCATTCTGTATAGTAGAGAGAAAACAAAGGCCCTCAAAACAAGCTTCTGGTCTTCAGAGAACGCAGTCTCCACAGAGAGGACAGTAGAAGCATATGACCACTCAGTACCTGTGCACAGTGCCGGAATGTGTGCTGGGTACTCAGTGCTAGAAGACTGTGTGCTGTGTGCTAGACTGTGTGCTTCAGAAAGGAAGTACCGGAAGCTGCAGGTGGGGCTGTATGAATGGTACCTGCCTGAGGTAAATGATTTTGGATGGCTTTGTCCATGCCAGATTCCTTTGCTCTTTCTCTTCTACCAGTGATTCTTGTTTACTAAGAAATGAAGAATGGTTTATAATCTTATATTTTGAATTTGACAGCCACAATCCATTTTATGGTTTAAACTGTTTAAAAAAACAAAAAAGACTAAAGGTGGTAGGTGATAAAAATACAACCTCAAAAGTAATTAAGATCAAAATGGTCTTAAGGAATGATCTCTTGTAATGGGCACGGAGCTATTCCATGATGCTATAGTCTGTACAGTTGGGTTGTAGTGCTTAGTGTCTTCCTGTAGTCCCAGCTGGCCTAGACCTCAATGTGTAGACCAGGCTGGCCTCAGTCTCACAGACAGGCACCTGCCTTTGCCTCCCAAGTGCTGAGATTAGAGTATGGACCATCACTTGTGGCTTTACTGCACATTTTTCAACGAACGCACTTCATACTCAACATAGTACCACAACCTAGAACACAACTAATGGATCCTCCCAATTTCAGTTCCGTTCTTGAGATTCCGATAGTATGTAGCTTGTGATATGTGAGCTATTTCTAAAATCCTTTCACTCTTTAGCGCCAACCCTGCTCTTTCAGTCCTGTACTCAGTAAGAGACCAGCAGGTGTGTTTGTGTAGGGGTTGGGGGGTGCACCAGAATTCCTGGGAGGGAGTAGTGACTTAAGAGTTGTTCTAGTTTCCCTTCAGTTGCTGCGAGAAACACTCTAACCAATTCAAACTTGGGAAGGAAAGGGTTTATTTGGCTACATCTCCTGGGTCACAGTTCATCACTGAGGAGCCCACCATAGGAACTCAGGGCAGGACCTGGAGGCAGGAGCTGAAGCACAGGTCGTGGAGGAGTGCTGCTTACTGGCTTGCTCCCCTGGCCCATGCCTAGCCTGCTTTCTTATACTGTACATAATGACCTGCCCAGGGGTGGCACCACTCACCGTGGGCTAGACCCTCCCACATTGGTCAACAATCAAAACAGTACTCCACAGACATGGCCACAGGCTAGTCCAATGGAGCCAGTTCCCCAACTGAGGCTCCCTCAACCCAAGTGTGTCAAGTTGACACTAAAGCTATCCAGCACAAGAGTATACCTTGGTTTTCCCTGAGCTAGCTTAGAGTTCCCTGAATAAAAGACTTTTTTCATTTGTTCTCTAGCTAGGTTGGGAACTATTTTCTTGACCTTTATGTTTCAAATTAGCCTTGCAAATTGGCTTAAAAAATATCTTAGCCATTAAAGATGTTCTTTATCTTCATATTTGTGGATCATCCCCGTGCTTGCTCCTGCGGATAGTCCCTATCACTAAGGTGGGAACACCGGCACAAAACCTGCATGATTTAATAGAAGGATTGTAGAAGGCGGGGGAGAACTGATTGTATTTGGTATTAGCTCAATATTTGCTTTCAGAAGTATCTCCTTCAATATCCCCTCACCTTCAAGACCCTGAGAATATAAGAATATAAGCGTAATTTGCTTTGTGATTGAAGTTTGGGATGGTTTATTATGTGTATCTCTGCCAATTTCTGCCACTAAAGCTCCAACTCCAGAGTTCACTGTGGATTTTAGTACAAACAACCCAGATCCACAAAATTTTGAGACTTTGATATTCAGAAGTAGAGAAATGCAAGGGAGAATAAATGGCTAAAGATGAAATTGTTTTTCTCTGCATACAAAAGCTGCTTGGGGGGGAGGCCTGTGTGGTGGGCAGAAATCCTTAGTCTGTAGTTGCTGAGCACCAGAGCTGGTAGCAGGGCAGTGTCTCCCCTTCCTCTGCCCCAGAAGCTGAGGCCCAGCTGTCCCTTGGTGAGCTGACCAGCACTGATCCTGGTTCTTGCTCCCCACTTTTTCTTTGTCTGAATGGCCTTTTTCTGTAGTGTGCCCTGGAGATGCGAGATTTCCCTTTGGCAGCAGGAGGCACACACTCAGAGAATGCGGGAGCTTCGAGGGGAAGGGACCCACTTCCACAGCAGAGAAAAACAAAGAGGAAAAAGACAAGCAAGCAGCCAGAGCTGAGGGACCACGCACCAAGCCAGCAGTGGGCGACTGCCTCTGCCCCCAGCAGCTACTTCCGCTGCTGCCCGAGAGAACTCGGGAGCCCGTCCCAGTTAGTGACCGAAAGCTGAGGATTTCAATCAATGCATTCCAGTAACCCTAAAGTGAGGAACTCTCCGTCAGGAAACACACAGAGGTAAGGGCCAGGACCTCGCCCTGCCACCCCTTGGGGGCGGAACAAGTGTGCCACAAGTGCTCTTTGGTGGAAGTATATGGAGTTAGAGAAAGGAAGAGAAGATAGTGCTGGAGGAGTAAGCAGGCTAGTGACCAAAGCTCGTCACAGCCTCCTCTCCGCTACCGTTCCCCAGCCTCTCCTCTAACCCCCTCTCCACCCTGGCAGAGCATGAGCAGAAGGACCTTAAAGACCAACCCCTACCGTCTGCCAAGCTTTGTAGTAAGGAAACTGAAGCTTACAATGAGGAGGCCGCCTTAAAGGACCACCGACCACCACATGAGGCCTCTCAGTTTAGAGTACTCAGTCAGTTTTAAAGGTTCCCCTCAGCCCCCAGGGCCAGTGGTTGGTCTGCCTTGCTTTGGTGCTGTGTGGCTATTGGGAGGGATCCAGATCCTGGAGGATTTCCCCAACCTGACAGGCCCCAGAGGGCTTTCCTCCTGCTCTCCTGGGCCTGCTTGGGTTTTCCAGCCGAGAAAGCTAAGCTTTCATTACAGCTGTTCCTTGTCATCAGCCTGGGGGTGGGTAGTATTTTGATCTTAACGATGTCTGTTTACTCTGAGCTAGTCTTAGTGTGAGAGTCACTTCTCTGTGTACATAGAAACGGTTGTTCTTTATTGACAGAAGCCCTAGAGATAGGTCCCCATGTGACTCTACGGTTCCTGAGACCTGGAGGCCGTTCTGTTTGATCCTCCTCTGTTGATAGCTTTGAGATGGGAGCCAGGGTGGAGGGGACAAGCAAGTGGCTGAGGTGCAGCATGGGGTGGTGATTGAGTATGGAGGGCCTCCCGTGACCCACAGGGGGAAGGTCTCCCATGACCCACAGGGGAAGTGCTAATTTGTACTGACCATATCTGCTGTCTGATCGCCCTCTGTTGTTCTGTTTATTTTAGTAGCCCTCAGTCAAAGCAGGAGGTGATGGTCCGTCCCCCTACAGTGATGTCCCCATCTGGAAACCCCCAGCTGGATTCCAAATTCTCCAATCAGGGTAAACCGGGGGGCTCAGCCAGCCAATCCCAGCCATCCCCCTGTGACTCCAAGAGTGGGGGCCATACCCCTAAAGCACTCCCTGGCCCAGGTGGGAGCATGGGGCTGAAGAATGGGGCTGGAAATGGTGCCAAGGGCAAGGGGAAAAGGGAGCGAAGTATTTCCGCCGACTCCTTTGATCAGAGAGATCCTGGGACTCCAAACGATGACTCTGACATTAAAGGTATGTCTATAAGATCTTTGAGACTGAGAGGGAAGTAGGTGTTCCCAGGGGAAGGCTTCTAACACATGGTAGAGGCCAGAGGCTACTGTCAGTGAAGTAGGGGAGAGTAGGTGGCACATTCAGAAGGTCTCACAGCTAATGATAGATCATTTCTCCTCATTTTCCACTTGTTGAAGAACAGTCTAGAATACCTTATTGAGGAGTGCTTGCTCTTGAAGATATATGTGGTTTGACTGGTTGTTTTATAGGCCTGGCCTATGCTCTTTTTTATTGATCTGTTTTACAGGCCTGGCCTATGTTGTTTGTTTCTTTTATCTGAGACAGGGCCTTACTATGTAGTCCTGGCTGGCTTGGAACTCAGAGATCCACCTGCCTCTGCCTCCCAAAGTGCTGGGATCAAAGGCATGTGCCACCATGCCCAGCAGATATGCGTGTACATACAGGTACTTAAAACCTGGACCCTCAGATTAAAAGTCTGATGCCATACCAACTGAGCGATCCCAGCTTACTCTGGTTCTTTTTTTTTTTTTGGCCTTTTTGAGACAGGGTCTCCCTGTAGCCCCAGCTGGCCTGGCACTCACTATGTAGACCAGGCTGGCCTTGAACTCACAGAAATCTGCCTGCCTCTGCCTCCCGAGCCTTGGGATTAAAGGCATGTGCCTTAAGCATCTTTCTGGCCTACAGGCTGTTGTGCACCAGTGTCAGATTAGTCACTCCAGTTCATCTCTTATGTTTATGCCCCACATTAGAGCTGCGTCTCTGGCATCCCCTCCTCTTGGAGAAATCCTTGAAGCTTTGGCTTTGTGTTCACTGGTCGCCACTTTGCCAGACTTGGACATAGAAGGGAAACCTTTATGGCCCTGGCACTCGTCCAGGTCTGCCACAGCTGATTTCAGTGTGGCTGGAGCGAGTGGCTACCAGATGTGCTAAAAATTTGGCAGGCATCAAAATGGAGTGAGCCAGGAAAGGACATTATATGGGGCTTTCAGCTTTTTTCTTCCTAGTATAAAACCAAAAAATATCTAAAGAGCAGTCCAGAATGTGATCTTAGTATTGAAGGAATGGATGAGACCCCCAACCCAGATGACAGATGGAAGCCTGGGCGATTGCTCCCCACCTCCTTCCTCCTTGCCCCCCTCTCTTCCTGAAGTTTTCTTGGGAATCCCATTATGAGTCCCAGCACCCTGCTAGGTGTTGAGGGTGCCACAGTCACCAGGATACACAGTTGTCACCTTAAGAGTTTGAGTGCATCCAGAAAGCTGATCCTTAAATAATCAGAATAAAGTTTGATAAAAGCTGGAATGGGAAGGGGGCTACAGCTCAATTGTCAGGGGTGTCCTTCATGTCTAGAGCTTTCAGAAAGGTTGCCAGGAAGGAAAGGACACTTCGCTAATATCTGAAGGATGTGTGCCAGAGGCAGAAGAGAGGAGGGGAGGAGTGCTGTGTAATGAGTCATTTAGGAAAGAATATTTGAAATTTATGAGTAGAAGGATATTTTCTCTTAGCAAGGAACTTCCTCTGTGACTCTCAAGGTAGATTTGTGCTGTGATAGTGTGAATACTGGCAGGATTGGGGCAGGGAACAATGTTATCCTTTCTATGACAATGAGTCTTTTCATTCTTTTAGAATGTAATTCTGCAGACCACATAAAGTCCCAGGATTCCCAGCACACACCGCACTCCATGACCCCATCGACTGCTACAGCTCCCAGGTCTTCCACTCCTTCTCATGGCCAAACTACTGCCCCAGAATCCACACCTGCTCAGAAGACTCCAGCCAAAGTGGTGTATGTGTTTTCTACTGAGATGGCTAACAAGTAAGTTGCTGGCTGTGTCTCACTGTGGAGGGTGCCTTGTATGTGCTGAGACCTAAGTTCTTACTCCTCCACTCCCCAGGGATAGCTACTGGTAATGCTTCCTTGGCTTTCCTTCTAGAAATGTTCTGTGTTTATACAAATATATAATTTTTTAAAATTAAAATTGTTACACATTCCCATTCTTGAAAGAGAGTGAGAGTGTAAGACAGAGTATATGAAACACAGGTTTATTTATTGTACAATATGTACTTTTCTGCAATCTGTGTGTGCCACAGATGTGTAGAATAATGAAAAAGTATAACTAAAAAGAAAAGTCTCTGGAATTCACATAGATAACTACTGTGAACATCTTGCTATATGCAAGATTTCAAGCAGACAGAGGAACCTATGAGTTTTTAGTTGTCAAAACTACTCTATGTAAACTTTGTTCCTTCTCTTACAAGGTAAAATACAGTTCTCCACAGTTTTAGGCTATTTCTAGATATTGTTGATTTCATGTTCGCCCTTCCTAGTTGGAGTCTGAAAGAGGATTTTCTTTAAAAACCTAACTGAATTGGGTTAAGTAGAAAATCTTATTTTTTCACTTTTGACTGCATCAGTGGGGATTCACTAATGGCTGGCTTTCTTTAAACTTCAGACATTTGATGGTAAATAATCAGCATAAATAATGAAGTGTATTTCTTTGATTTCTTCTCATTCAGCATTCCTAGTTGCTCTTTTTATTCTTCCTCTACTCCCTTAAGAGCCCAGCCTGGGGTTAGCATGTCTGGAGTCAGAGCTCGTGGAATAGCAGCAGTCCTACTATGTGTTGTCACTTCTGTCTCTGCAGAGCTGCAGAAGCTGTACTGAAAGGCCAGGTTGAAACTATCGTATCTTTCCACATCCAGAACATCTCTAACAGCAAGACAGAGAGAAGCACAGCCCCTCTGGTATGTTTAGAAATGAAATAATGGCTTCAGGATTCTGCAGGGACTGCGGAGAAAGAGAGGTGGTAAATTAAATTGACAGGGAGCTGGTCTTGATGGCACAAGCTGCATTCTGGTATTTAACCCAATTCTAGCATTGTGGAGTATTAGGGATCGCATGCTGTACTAGCCTCTTCTGCCAGAATGCTGTCGATTGACATGGCTGAAGATGTACAAGAAAATAGCATCTACACTGACAGTGCTAGAAGACATGGTCATGGTCATGTAATTAGAATCTCAGTGACTCTAAAATCATCATTTATTTCAGAGTGAGAGGACCTTTGAACACTTTAATTGCTTGATATTTTCAAAATTACAGTAAGTTAGTCTGTTCCTTATCTTGATCTTAAGTACCTAATATAAACTGGGCTAGAGAAAAGGATGCAGTGTTTCTTTTAATGCATTTAGATTTCCAAATTGCATGAAAATCTCTCTTTTGTGTCAAGGCACTGCACCAGTTACTGTTGGGGGAAGCTAAAAAATTGTAGATAGCCCCTGCTCTCAGAGAGCATAAAGCTTAGTGCTGGGACAAGTCTTAATCATGAGACAAGCTAAATGACAACAAATTCAATACAATTCAAGATAAAATATGTGACATCTTGTCTAGTTTGTGGATCAAAGAGAACTCTGTCTCTGTGGGCACAGCAGAGCTTGGGCTCAGAGCAGGAATTCCATCTCCCCATGCTGCTCCAGTATTCAAGGGCAGAAGACAGGTACTGACGTTTTCAGGATCCCTTGTCGGAATAAAATCAGTATAAGTGTTAAGAAGGAGCAGGGCTGGAGAGATGGCTCAGCAGTTAAGAGCACTGGCTACTCTTGAAGAAGGCCAGGGTTTAATTCCCAGCACCCACATGGCAGCTAACAGCCATCTGTAACTTCAGTTCCAGGGGATTTGACTCCCTTTTCTGACCTCCCTAGGCATTGCACAACATGGGTACACTTACATATGTGCAGGCAATATACTCATCCACATAAAATAAAAATGATTAGAAAATTTCTTTAAAAGAGTTAAGCAGGGAATTGGTAGTCTATTTCTTCAAATCTACAGATACAATGGTTTCTTCTGTTGTCATTGCTTTATAAAATCAGTACCCACCTGCATCGAACTCAGCAAAACTAACAGAAGGAAGCTTGAAGTAGCACTGAAAGAAAGAAGGTGACATCCACACCCTACTAAGAAGTTACAAGGACTATACTTATTATTGATGAGAATCATACAGATTTATATCTTACCCGTACAAATCTGCATCAGTACCTCCAAGTAACATATGCAGATTGTACATACTCAAAGATGTGCATTTGTATATGTGAAACATAAAGTGTTCCTATGCTCAAATACACGATTCATGTACATATTTGTACAAAGTCTAACATTACATTGTATGCACGAGTGTGCCTGTTTGTGTGTGTGTGTGTGTGTGTGTGTGTGTGTGTAGTGTTAAGAAAACCTTCGTGATCTGGGACTGTGGACTGGATTAAGTGAACAACTAGGGGCAGATGAACACCAGAACAGGATCAGGAAGTTTGGAGACAGGGACCATCTGAGACAGCTTCTAGACAGAGCCCTTCTTTCCCACCTGAGCTGTGATCGGATTGAGAGCCAGAACATGGACATCCCTCTTCTATACACAGTATGCATGCAGCCTATCGTCGGAAACTGTGCTTTTACACAGGATGTAGTATAGCAGTAGTACTTAATATACTTAATAAATAATAACAAGCAGTCATCCAAGCAAGCTGTTCAAAGGGGCAGCTTGTCTATTGGGAAAAACAGAGCTAGAGACATCATGAGCCAGAGAGCCTCAGATTTCTTCACAGACACTTCCTGCCTGCATATTTTCTTATCAAATACGGGATCAGTGATCACAGCCTGAAAACAGAAACCAGAGATGTCAGCCCCTTGGAAACTGAAGGAGGGGAATGAGGTTGTAGTCACTGCCAGAGGAGCCACTGAGGTGGAGCAGCCTTCCTGCTGCCTCCAGCTGGTGGAGCATAAATCCTCAAGTGACTTTCACTTTCTCTTTCAGTTGGAAGCTTCAGACCTTTTGATTGACAAAGAGAAGTCTGCATACCTAGTTGTACTAGTAGAAAAAAAAAGAGTGTTGGGTATAGCCTCTCACATACCAAGAAACTAATTTCCCTGAGTCAAAACTGTAGTAGACATGTGATCTCAAGCCTGTTCCTTGAAATAGATACTCAAATATACTCACTTTGGCAGAATAGCTCCCTGTGGCATGCTTATGAGGTTATTGAAATCTAATCTTCAGCAAGGGAAAGAGGATGCTATTTGACAGTAATGTTAAAAAAATTTTAACATGTCCCCATGTCCAAAGAAGGGTTATATAAATATATACATGAACAGCTTCAAAAGCAGGTGTTGATATGGATTTATGTCACTGGGACAAGACTTTTTATAATATATCTTGCTCTTTTAATTGCCCTTCTGCTCAATTTACCAGTGATACAAAACATCTCATTTATCTTCAGAACACACAGATATCCACCCTTCGGAATGATCCTAAGCCTCTCCCGCAACAGCCTCCAGCTCCAGCCAACCAGGACCAGAACTCTTCCCAGAACACCAGACTGCAGCCAACTCCACCTGTTCAGGCACCAGCACCGAAGCCTGCCACAGCCCCGCGTCCCCTGGATGGGGATAGCCCTGGGGTAGAAACTAAACTGATTCCTCCTGCGGGCAGTCCTGCCAGCTCCACTCCACTGCCCCCAGATGGTACTGGGCCAAACTCAACTCCCAACAATCGAGCAGTAACCCCTGTCTCCCAGGGGAGCAATAGCTCTTCAGCAGATCCCAAAGCTCCCCCACCTCCACCAGTGTCCAGTGGTGAGCCCCCAACTCTGGGAGAGAACCCCGATGGCCTGTCTCAGGAGCAGCTGGAGCACCGGGAACGCTCCTTACAAACACTGAGAGATATCCAGCGTATGCTTTTCCCTGATGAGAAAGAGTTCGCAGCAGGGCAAACTGGGGGTCCTCAGCAGAATACTGGGGTTTTAGATGGACCTCAGAAAAAAACAGAAGGGCCAATACAGGCCATGATGTCTCAATCCCAAAGCCTCGGTAAGGTACCCGGACCCCGGACAGATGTAGGAGCTCCATTTGGTCCTCAAGGACATAGAGATGTGCCCTTTTCTCCAGATGAAATGGTCCCACCGTCTATGAACTCGCAGTCTGGGCCCATAGGACCTGACCACCTAGACCACATGACCCCTGAGCAGATAGCATGGCTGAAGCTGCAGCAGGAGTTCTATGAAGAGAAGAGGAGGAAGCAAGAACAAGTGGTTGTCCAGCAATGCTCTCTCCAAGATATGATGGTCCATCAGCATGGGCCACGGGGAGTGGTCCGAGGCCCTCCCCCTCCATACCAGATGGCTCCTAATGAAGGCTGGGCACCAGGGGCAGAGCCATTTTCTGATGGTATCAACATTTCACATTCTCTGCCCCCAAGGGGCATGGCTCCCCACCCTAACATGCCAGGGAGCCAGATGCGCCTCCCTGGGTTTTCAGGAATGATAAATTCTGAGATGGAGGGGCCAAATGTGCCCAACCCAGCATCCAGACCAGGTCTTTCTGGAGTCACTTGGCCAGATGATGTGCCAAAAATTGCAGATGGTCGAAATTTCCCTCCTGGCCAGGGTATCTTCAGTGGTCCTGGCCGAGGGGAGCGCTTCCCAAACCCCCAAGGCTTGTCTGAAGAGATGTTTCAACAGCAGATGGCAGAGAAGCAGCTGGGTCTCCCTCCAGGGATGAACCTGGAGGGCATCAGGCCCAGCATGGAGATGAACAGGATGATTCCGGGCTCCCAGCGCCACATGGAGCCAGGAAGTAACCCCATTTTTCCTCGAATACCAGTTGAGGGCCCTCTGAGCCCTTCCAGGGGTGACTTTCCAAAAGGAATCACTCCACAAATAGGCCCTGGTCGGGAACTTGAGTTTGGGATGGTTCCTGGTGGGATGAAGGGAGAAGTCAGCCTAAATGTCAGCATGGGCTCCAGCTCTCAGATGATACCTCAGAAGATGAGAGAGGCTGGGGCAGGCCCTGATGATATGATGAAATTGCGCCCCGGTAGCTCAGACATGATGCCTGCCCAGCAGAAGATGGTGCCCCTGCCATTTGGCGAGCACCCTCAGCAGGAGTATGGTGTGGGCCCCAGGCCATTCCTTCCCATGTCTCAGGGTCCAGGCAGCAACAGTGGATTGCGGAATCTCAGAGAACCAATTGGGCCCGACCAAAGGACTAACAGCCGGCTCAGTCACATGCCACCACTACCTCTCAACCCTTCCAGTAACCCCACCAGCCTCAGCACAGCTCCTGCAGTCCAGCGTGGCCTGGGGCGGAAGCCTTTGGATATATCTGTGGCGGGCAGCCAGGTACATTCCCCAGGCATTAACCCTCTGAAGTCTCCCACAATGCACCAAGTCCAGTCTCCAATGCTGGGCTCACCCTCGGGGAACCTCAAGTCCCCTCAGACTCCATCGCAGCTGGCAGGCATGCTGGCAGGCCCAGCTGCTGCTGCTTCCATTAAGTCCCCTCCTGTCTTGGGGTCTGCTGCTGCTTCGCCTGTTCACCTCAAGTCTCCATCACTTCCTGCCCCATCACCTGGATGGACCTCCTCCCCCAAGCCTCCCCTTCAGAGTCCTGGGATCCCTCCAAACCATAAAGCACCCCTCACCATGGCCTCCCCAGCCATGCTGGGAAGTGTCGAGTCAGGTGAGTATGCTGCATCCTCACAGCACACCTTACAGCTTGAGATTGCTTTAACCTGACTTCATTGTTTAAGAAAACCAGTGTCTTCACTATTCGGCCAGAGGCCATGGCCTTTGCCAAAACTTGCTGCAAGGGGTGTGATTATCAATACTTCCATAGGATGGTGCACAGGCACCCATTTCTGCAGAGTATATGTCCGATGGGATTGTTAAAAGGAGGGAAAACAGGAAATAAGTGTCAGTTCAATGGATTGTTTGTATAGTGAATACATGCTGGTAAAATAGATTGTTAGCAGTGGATAAATAAATGCCTAAAATACTGGCCCAATTCATGTCCAGGGATTACTCTTGGGTCAGATGAATCTGAATATAACCCTAAGCAAAGTGAGGGGCACTAATATAAGACTTGTGAAGTTTATGTATGTATTAAACACAAACAGCCGGGCGTGGTGGCACACGCCTTTAATCCTAGCACTTAGGAGGCAGAGGCAGGCAAATCTTTGTGAGTTCAAAGCCAGCCTGTTCTACAGAGTGAGTTCCAGGACAGCTGGGGCTACAGGGAGACCCTGTCTCGAAAAGACCAAAAAAAAAAAAAAACCACAGTTAACAGACTTCCTTGGTAGACTGCTGTCCCCACATATCAGCTATGATTTGTTTCAGTTGTCCCCACATATCAACTATGATTTGTTTCAGTATCTCCCTCCTAGGAGAGGTGTTGGCTGATGGAGGTCAGTGCAAGTTGTAGCATTGAGGTGTAAGTACTAGGTTGGTGCCTTCTCCACTTGAGTAAGACTAAAACCAGAACAAGATAGGTTTATCCTACCATACGAAAGCATGTCTCTGTGGTAACAGTTCACTAAGGCAGTGGATTTGGACTAGCCGGCCACCTCAGCCCTTGGAGTTCTAACATTTGGGTTATGGAAATTAATCAAGAGTTTGAGTAGAGTAATGGGTTAGTGTTAGAGTACTAGCCTGTCTTCTTGGGCATGCTAATACCTGAGTCAATCTAAATCACGATCAACTAGGGAAGGAGATCCATTTGTTTCAGTCTTCGGCGAAAATGTCGTAAGCCATGTTTTCCCCAGGCTGGAGCTGATATTTGTAACGCGTTCGTAGCATGTTTGTCTTCACATCTGCTGATCCGTCACCTCCACATCGCACTGTGATCTCCCTCTGCACCCGGAAAGCTGACTGAAAGACCGATGGTTGTTGGGCTATAATGCTGCCATGCTCATCTGTCTCATTCTCGGCCCTGTCAGTTCATAACCATAGGACCCAGGAGCCTTCAGAAGGCATCTCATTCCTTGCCTGCTTTATTTTATTTTGCTTTTTGTTCTTAGGTGGCCCCCCACCTCCCTCAGCCAGCCAGCCTGCCTCTGTGAACATCCCGGGAAGTCTTCCCTCTAGCACACCTTACACCATGCCTCCAGAGCCAACTCTTTCCCAGAACCCCCTCTCAATTATGATGTCTCGAATGTCCAAGTTTGCAATGCCCAGTTCCACCCCATTGTACCATGATGCCATCAAGACTGTGGCCAGCTCTGATGATGACTCTCCTCCAGCTCGTTCTCCCAATTTGCCATCAATGAATAATATGCCAGGTAAGACATCAGGAAGACAGAGCTGGGGCTGGTACTGGACAAAACAGCAGCTTTGTAAAGTGGTTTCTCAATGGCCGTAGACCTTAGTAGATGGAAGTTTAGGAAGCTAAAATGTACCCTTTATGTACCTTTAAGTTAGTTTCTGTAAAACTGAAGTGCCTTGGCTGGAGGAATGACACTCGATGAGCTTGGTTCTATGTTGTAAGAAATCAGGGTGGGTGTTGTGTCCATCTTTTGTAGTGTTGTGTGTGTGTGTGTGTGTGTGTGTGTGTGTGTAAGTATATTTATATTCTTTGTTCTGCAGTAGTAAAAGCCACTTCTTTGTAGCATGCTGGTTGCAATGTCTTGGTTTCCAAATTTCCCAGGTATTTTCTTGGAGGGGCAGCCTCAGACCACAGGCAGCCCCAGAACTTCGGACAGGAAAGCCCCCTTTATCTAGAGGAGCCCTTTAGGACTGGAGAGATGATCATGTCTTCCTTCGCCCTCTTGTTCTGTCTGTTGTCACTCCTGTGCTCACTTCTGCCAACCTCACTAACAGGAAATGATCTTGAACCATAAAGCTGGTCATCAGACAGACCATGACCTCCCTCAGCCATGGTTATCTGGTTCTAATTGTATTCTCACTGCTAGGAATGCTGTGTATTTATTAGCAGTCCTTACTAACCAGGTTAGAACATGCTCTGTTAATGTCATAAGCACTCTCTTTATAACACTTGAAGTTAATTTCATAAAGAGAACAGAATATTTACATGTCCTAGAGACTGCAACAGAACTGTTTGTGTTCCTTCTCCATTAAAAGTTACTGTTTCTTTAGCATTATATGTAACTTGGGGCTTTAAATACTCTATAACCCAATATAAAATTATACCAAATGCCAGTTTTAAAAAAGGACTGTTAATGTTGGTGATGTTTGGACTTGGAGAACTGTTTATAACCCTCTTTCTCCAGAAGGTCTGTACTTGAGTATTCAGAATTTTTTTTCTGTATTAAATTTGTCTAATGAAGAAGACCACGCCCATTTACAAATGACCTTAGACCTTTTCAGATCGAATTTCCTCCTTGCGATCTTCAGTTACAGTACAGTTTGGAGCTCAGTGGTGCAGGGTCTCAACAGCACTGTTGATTTGTGTGCCCCCAAATGCTCTAGAAACTTCTTGATGGCAAGGATTGTGTGGCTTTCCCAACATAATGCACATTTGATGGATAATTTTTTATTCATTTGATTTATTGAAATTTTGTAAGTTGCTTTTGGTTGAGTTGATTCCTTTGATATCTTTATTTTTCTAGGAATGGGCATTAATACACAGAATCCTCGAATTTCAGGTCCAAACCCTGTGGTTCCGATGCCAACCCTCAGCCCAATGGGAATGACCCAGCCACTTTCTCACTCCAATCAGATGCCCTCTCCGAATGCCATGGGACCCAACATACCTCCTCATGGGGTCCCGATGGGGCCTGGCTTGATGTCACACAATCCTATAATGGGGCATGGCTCCCAGGAGCCCCCAATGGTACCTCAAGGACGGATGGGCTTCCCGCAGGGCTTCCCTCCAGTACAGTCTCCTTCACAGCAGGTTCCATTCCCTCACAACGGTCCCAGCGGGGGACAAGGCAACTTCCCAGGAGGGATGGGTTTCCCTGGAGAAGGCCCCCTAGGTCGTCCCAGCAACCTGCCCCAAAGTTCAGCAGATGCAGCACTTTGCAAGCCTGGAGGCCCAGGGGCTCCTGACTCCTTCACCGTCCTAGGGAACAGCATGCCTTCGGTGTTTACAGACCCAGATCTGCAGGAGGTAATCCGACCTGGAGCCACCGGAATACCTGAGTTTGATCTCTCCAGAATTATCCCATCGGAGAAACCCAGCCAGACGCTGCAGTATTTCCCTCGAGGGGAAGTCCCAGGCCGTAAACAGCCACAGGGTCCTGGACCTGGGTTCTCACACATGCAGGGGATGATGAGTGATCAAGCCCCTAGAATGGGACTAGCATTGCCTGGCATGGGAGGCCCAGGGCCAGTAGGAACTCCGGACATCCCTCTTGGTACAGCTCCATCCATGCCCGGCCACAACCCAATGAGACCACCAGCCTTTCTCCAGCAAGGCATGATGGGACCTCACCATCGGATGATGTCACCAGCACAATCTACAATGCCTGGCCAGGCCACCCTCATGACCAATCCGGCTGCTGCTGTGGGCATGATTCCTGGCAAGGATCGGGGGCCCGCAGGGCTCTACACCCACCCTGGGCCTGTGGGTTCTCCAGGCATGATGATGTCCATGCAGGGCATGATGGGACCCCAACAGAACATCATGATCCCCCCACAGATGAGGCCCCGGGGCATGGCTGCTGATGTGGGCATGGGTGGATTTAGCCAAGGGCCTGGCAACCCAGGAAACATGATGTTTTAAGCTGCTACGATTGGATGTGCCGATCCTTGTCAAGATGAGATTCCAGGTCCTGAGCTGCTTTGAGGGAGCTCCAGGAGCCTTACTGTTGGTCATGCAATAGGAGAAAGAGACCCGGGGCTGCTTGGGGGAGGAGGGAACTTGAGAATGTATAGATTTACCGGAAAACAAATTATTCATTTAATCAACAGGTGTGGTTTTTTTAAGATTTATTTTTTAAAAATTATTTTTGTGGACTTGGGGATCCCATGGCGGCACCTACTTTGGGAGTCTGTAGCTGTGCTTTGAGAATCGCCATTGGTCATGTGTTGCACCGTTCTCTGTGTTTACGTCCTTTGGACTGGCTTCTCCCAGGATTCCTTTCTGGTTTTGTTGTTTTGATTTGGGCTTTTTTTGTTCTTTTCTTTTTGTGTGTACTGTACTATATTGTAAAAGGGATTTTAGCGGAGACTTTAGTCTTTGGGGCAAGAGAACAGGAATGCTGGGTTGTTTACTTTAGATGGAGAATCCATCTTCAGACCTTTGGACTATTTTCTTTCAACTCCAGTGTATAGAAAAACCAAACTACGACCTCAGAGCAGAGTATTAATGAAAAGCACAAAAAAAGGAACTAAGTTCAGTGAGGGGTGGGAGGGGGGAGTTTTTCTTTTAAAATACTGAAGCTTGGGACATTTGTTTTTCAGTTCAAGTACTCTTCAGCACGGTCTGTCTCCCAATATAGAAATCATTTTCATGCTTTTCTCTCCTTTTACCCCTTCTTCCAGTGCCCTTGGTTAAGTGTGTTTCTTCCCTTGTGACCCTACAGGTGACCCTCTGCTCCTCTCCTCTCCCCTTCCCTTTGGCAGCTGCAATAGCCGGTGTTCTGGGGTGGGGGGAAGCTACTCCAGCGAAGCCCCACCTCTACGCAGAGGCCGCCTGGCCCAGCCAGGAGAGCTCTGTCCAGGTTGCCCTCTGGCCTTCTCTCTCGGCCTGTCCCTTCCCTGTGTACTCTTCCCTGTCCACCTTGTTTACTGTTCTTTTCTTAGGAATTCCCAAGTGAATTTTATTAACGTGGGAATGGAACAGATGCTAAAAGCTATCCAGGATTTTGTTTTTGTTTTAAACTTTGTGGTTCCTTCCCTTTCCTCTCTCCCATGCGTAAAACGTTCTGTGTAACCTCCATTAAATTTGGTACAAAACCACTCGCCAGAGCTGTGGTGTCAGAAAAATAAAATATATTGTTTCTTACAAAATTGAACTGCTTTTTCTGTGCATTTGGATTCCTGTTTACTTCAGTAATGAGCATATTGGTTGTCACGTGACCAGTCTGTGTTGAAGATGATCAGTAGCAGCAGGGAAGGACTCGAGGGGCTACCAAGGACTGCCTGTGGAGGTTTATCCTTTACTGTTCCTAGTCATGAAATCACAGTCTTGAACGAAAGAGCACCTCCTGTCCCTGTGGCTGACCTTCACTCTAGAACAGCTACTGCTCTGTACTAGGGACTTTGGTGAGAGCTGGTTTCATGGTGTAAAGAAATCATGAAGGGTAGAGCATAGTTTTTACTTTAAGCTATGAGCTGTCCCTGGATTTTGCTAGGGTAAAACACTAGTATGCTTGCAAAGTTCTGGCTTAGCATAATCCATGAGTTTCTGGGGTTCCTTCTGCCTTCCTTCTCCTCCAAGTACCCTTGGTCACCTCGGCTGGCCCTACTTAGTCTGTGCGCAGTTCATTCTCACCATGTGGACCTCAGCACATCAGTGTATCCTGCAAGGTTATGTACCTAAGGAACTCGCTGTTGTACACCTCATTTTTTTCTGATGTGTGTATTTTGAGTTACAGGCATTTAAAGCTCAGTGGGTAGACATCTGTGTGCGTGTTTGTTCCTAAGTGAGAGAAACTAAGCAAAGAGCAACAGGTGCAGAGTTATTTGCAGTCAAACCTGCACAAAATGGACTTTGCTGGTGTTTCACAGGCTGTTATCTGTGAACGTTGCGCTCTCCAACTAGCGCTTTTGAAAGCTGGCATTGTCTGTTCAGTAACACAGAAGCCCAGACTCACAGAAAGTGGATGTGAACTTGAGAGAATCTGCTCTACTGTTCTCAGTGCAGTTTCCTCTTTTCGAAGAAGGCCTATGGAATACAGTATAATCATCTTCACAGATGCAACAACTGTGCCCACCCAAGGATAAGACCAGATCAGACCTATTTTGTTAAATAATGAAAAAGGTGGTAATTAGGACGGTGAAAGTTTGTTTTCATGAATTGAGCTTCCTTGGTTCTGGCATTGCTCACCTTGAACTGTACAGAAGAGAACAGGGTAAGCATAGGGGCATGAGATGACGTCATTAAGCCACATCGGCCCACTGCTCTGGCTTCCAGGGCGTTCTACACTTTGCTGCCTGACCTAGTGTTGCAGTCACTAGTGGAATGTGCTCTCATGGCTGCTATCCCAGATGAGTTGGATTCAGGAAAGGATCCCAAAGCAGATGGCCACCTGGAGAACCAGCAAGATGAGTGGCCAGGTAAGGGATGCAGCCAGTGTCTGCTGGGAGGACCTGGGATGAGGCGCTTTTCTCCTGTCGCCCCCTGCTGGAGAACCTGCAGTGGTGCTGGTCAGCCTTGCCATTTTAAAGGATGAGGGTTTGTTTTTTTTTTTTTTCATTTATTTAATATTTTTATGTCTTGAGTGTTTTGCCTGTATGTATGTAAGTGTACTCGTGTAGTTCAATGCAGGCATAGACGAGAAGAGGGCATCTGATCCCCTGGAACTGGAGTTATGGATGGTTGTCAGCTGCTGTTTGGATACTGGGAACTGAACCCAGGTCCACCTAAAGAACAGCCAGTGCTCTTAACCACTGAGCCATCTCTCCAACCCAAAGGATGAATTTTTTTTCAAGGCTTGTCATAAAACTTTTATTTACTTTATCAGCATACCCCACAACATCTGATCATAACAATTTCTAATTTATTATGATTATTATGAAATCATGTTTTGAGAGATTGTATATGAGTGCAGGGTGTGCTAATGATCCCAGTTTTGTTTTTTAAATCATAGAGGATTGTAGAGATGGCTCAGTGGCTAAGAGCCCTGACTGCTTTTGCAGAAGACCCAGGTTCAGTTCCCAAGACCCACATGGAAGCTCACAACTGTCTATAACTCCAGTTCCAGGAAATCCAGTGCTCTCTTCTGGCCTCCCCTGGCATGAGACATGCACATGGTGCACAAACATACATCCAAGCAAAACACTCATACACAGAAAAATAAATATTAAAAAGTAATGTCTCATAGTCATGTAATGCTATAAAAGCTTTGCCTGTTACCCCAGCCCCACAATACAGAGTTGCATAGAGAAAATGAAAATGAAATAATGGCTTGCTCCATTATTGTGTGGGTGGGTCACAGCATTTTTGTTTTTGAGACAGGGTCTCCCTGTAGCCTGAAACTTGATATGTAGACAGGCTGGCTTTGATCTCACAGAGCTCTGCCTTCCTCTGACTCCCAAGTGCTAGGATTAAATAAAAGTGTACCCCCAGCTATAGTATTTTTTTAAGAGCTAATAATATGTAATATTTTCTCTTTTTTTTAATTCATTTCTGTATGTGTATGAATGTACTCTCTGCATGCAGGTCTGTGCACCCGTGTTGTGCAATGCTGGGGAGGTCAGAAGAGGGGGTCGGATTCCCCTGGAACTGGAGTTCTCCTGGAATTGGAGTTTCAGACTGTTCTCAACTGCCATGTGGGTGCTGGGGATCGAACCCCGGTCCTCTGTAAGAGCGGTCGGCACTCTTAACCGCTAGTCCATCTCTCCAGCCCCAAGAATATGTAATATTTTCTCTAAAGCAAGTTAACCCTTAATTGTAGTTATCCTATGTAAAGTGTGGCATGCGCAAACACTTACTTGCAGTGCTAAGGGATGGAACTCAGGGGCTCCCTCTATAGCCTACAGTAAGTTTTTCAACAACAATTTCAGTGTTTGTACCTACTTTTTAAAAAAATGATCAAGGGTTGGCTGGAAAGATAGCTCAGCAGTTAAGAGCACTTGCTGCTCTTATAGAGGATCTGGGTTCAGTTCCCAGCATTCACAACAGGTGGCACACAACCACCTGTAATTCCAGTTCCCAAGGCTCTGATGCCTTCCGATCTCTGTGAGCACTTGCACACAATTCCATACATAGACTCACAGGGGCACACAATCATAATAAAATAACCTTAAAACCTTAAAACTGAATCCATTTCTCCCAGCCTTCCTAATCTTCACTTCCTAACACAGTAAATACAATCAGTTGCATTCACAGGGCCTTTGTCAGGAATGTGAGCTAGATAAGACCTCAGTGTTGGGTGGGTTGCCAGGCTGGCTCTGCCTAAGGGTTCTCAGGAAACATGGCAGAGGCTTTGGGAAGTTGGAGTTGGATTTGAAGGACTTTTGGGATCTCGGAGCACCCTCAGAGGAAAGGGGAGGATGTCGCTGGAATCATCTTCGTCCTCCATACTGTCATCCTTCCCTCCTCCATTACCCTCAGTGCCAGACAGTAGCTAGCTTTTCCCCTCCTCCAGTGTCGTTTGTCACTTCCCAGGAGATCAAGTGTATTCTTCACTGGTTTGCCAGTTGATCAGGTTCTCAGCGTGAACGTTTTCTACAGGACCTGGTATCTAAGGCGGTGCCAGGCAAACTGCGGCCACTGCTGGATGGCCTGGAGCAGCTTAGTTATCTGAGGCCGACCGACCACCTTGTGTCTTTGAGTGCCAACTACACTACATCTCTGGGACCAGTGGTTTCCAGGTTGGGCTGAGGAGAAATGCCATGAATTTGTCAGGCAGCTGGAGGTCAGTGAGCCGGACTTTGTGGCAAAGTTTTACCAAGCAGTGGCTGCTACGGCTGGTAAAGACTGAAAGGCATTCAGATCAAGATAATTACATCTGATGGAGTCACAGCCATGACTTGGAGTGAACACTCATGCAAACGTGTCACTTGAAGATGTCCCTGAACTAGGTGATGAGCACAGCATTGTTTTTAACATTAGTGGTATGTCACCTGGACTCTAGTATAGATGTGATCTATTTAAACAAATCCAATCATGTCAGTCACCCACTTTATTTCCAAATGTCTAAACCTCAAGAATGTAAAGGCCACTTTTGCAACTGTAACTGAAAAGAACGTGTCTTGGAACACAAGTGTTCTGCCGGTCCAGGTTGCTGGTCTACCAACCTTTACCAGACTCTAGCATAACCATGCGATGTCCCAACTCTGGGTTTCCCAGTGATGATTTAGTAAATTTAAGAAAATCAAGAGAGGGAGATGATTATTCCATCCTTTACACTATTTGACTCCAGAAAGCAATGAAATTAGATAAGTAAAATATCAAATAGCAGGGAGCTTTTTCTAAAGCATATATGATGCCCTTGGAGCTGGCAGCAGGCGTTCCTGTGCCGTTCCTGTCCTTCTACAACAGTATGGAAATAAGTGAAAATTCAAGACTTAACACAGTTTATTTTTTGTATCAAAATAAATAATAGATCTTCGCAAAAAAAAAAAGACATCAGTGTTAAAATTTTTAATCTTTGAATTACAGGTGCCATATTTCTGTGTTTTCCTAGACTCTACAAATTTAGCTGATTATGACTGTTGTGACTAAGAGAAATCCCAGCATCCCACAGTGGTGCTGGGCCTGCCTCTTGCTAACTTTTTTTTCCTTAGCCAGCGGCTGGGGCACCTGGGAAAGATGACTTCTGAGTTCCATTTAAACCTTGTACACTTTAGTCATTTCTTTTTCCTTTTTTACTTTTTATTTTATGTGCATGAGTGTTATGCCTGCATGTGGGTAAATACATCCCTGTTGTGCAGCAACTGCAGAGGACAGAAGAAGGTGTTGGAGCCCCTGAAACTGGAGTTACAGACACTTGTTAGCCCCCATGTGGGTTCTGGGATTCAAACCAGGGTCTTCTACAAAAATAACCAATGCTCTTAACTGCTGAGCCTTCCCTCCAGCCCCTTCTTTTTACTTTTTAAAAAATTATTTTTATTTGTATGAGTGTTCTGCCTGCACATGTGTAGGTGCATGTGGTATGACTGGTACCTGTGGGAGCCAGAAGGCAGCTTCGGACCCCCTGGAACTGGAGTTACAGACAGGTGTGAGTGCCCTGTGGGTGCTGGGAACTGAACCCAGGTTCCCACAAGAGCAGCCAGTGCTCTTAACCACTGAACAATTTCTCTCTAACCCCTCTTTCCTTTTCTGAGTATGTTTGAAGTGCTGAAAAAAGGAACTTGTACTTAACCCAAGGACTTATTTACTCAACCAATACTGTAGAACACCTACTGTGTGTCAAGATTGTGTTACTGTCAGGGTAAAGAAAAGAAAAGCTGCCTGAAATCTGTTCCAACACAACAGGGTGATCACTGTAGTGAAAGTAGCCAGAACACAGAACAAACAGCCAAAAGGGAAGTTCTAAAGAGATTTCAAAGGAAAGGTGATCTTTGAACTGACTCAGTGGAGGGAGGCTTCCAGAACATGATGGAGAAGGGAAGTGGGAACAGGGAGGGCCTCAGAACAGGATGGGCTCTTGGGGGGGGGGGCACAGAGAAAGGGGCTGGTCATGTAGAACCTGGCGTGGGGGGGGGGCACAGAGAAAGGGGCTGGTCATGTAGAACCTGGCGTGGCCCTCTGAGGAGTTGGAACCTCAAAGTGTTAAGCCAGGAGACCTTGGGGTCTGGTTCAACAGCAGAACATTCCCTTGACTGGCACAAACAAGGTCCTGAGTTTGATGCCCAAGACAAAAAAGATAGATTTTAGAACATATTATTTCCTCTGTTCTTTAGCCATTCTGCCCCTTTCTCTTAATTTTTCTTTATTTCAGAATCACAAACCCTTATTTTTAAACAATGTCCTAGAACCTTAATTTGTTGGTAAACTTGTAATAACACATTAAAAAAAATAATAAACACAAACCCAGTTTGTAGACATTCCTTTTCCGAGGGAGCGAAACAAGAAAATGCAAGGGAGATGAGCTATGTCAATTGTAATAAAAATGATCTTCCATTGTTTTAACACAGCTTATCTGGGTTACTATTAGGTATGAGTCTGCTTTCTGCCTGTAGGTGGAGGGCCACACTTCAAGCTCAGTGCTTAATTGTGTTTGACCACTAAAACTGCTAGAGGAAGACCAGTACAATCTCAGAGAGGAGAGGAGGCTCGGAAGCTACTTCCTTGTGCATATTTAAGCTTGGGGAAAGTTCAATTATTTCACCAAACACAGAAGAACTCTTGCAAAATACTCCTCCAGGGTCCCACACAATTACAAGGGGCCCTATGGTACCAAAGAATGGGGGGGGGGGAACAGGAAGAAGTACAAATCTTTACTTGTCACTAGAGCTCAATGTGTTTATGTATGGCTCTAAAGGGTTTAAGCTTAAAAAAAAATACTTGAGAAGCAGCCTCCTGCAGGAGCTGTGCTAGCGCCCTCGATCGCTGCAGTGGCTGGAGCACAGGTGGAAGGCAGGCAGCCTACAAATCTCAGTGTCATCCAGTGTCCAATTAATTAGTGTGAAGGGCAAATTTAAGTTTTCCAGATTTTATTTATTTATGCATTTGCTGCAGCGGTTCTTTCTGTTAAAGCCTCTTGGGAGCCTGTGTTTATTTCTCAGCCTCACCACGCTTCTAGGAGTCTTCATTTTCCTTCTCACATAGAAACTCTGAGAATACCTGGGGAGCGCCTTCCCCTAGAGACCATCCCAGCTCCATCAATCAATCTGATCTAAGCATGTGCTTTCAGCTGTGTGTCTAGGGTTCTGGCATCCAGGTCGCTGGTTGCTTAGTTCTCAGCTGGGCCCAGTACCTTACTAGAGACAGCCATCCTCACTGTGTTCACTCAGAATGATGTATCTACTAGAGACAGCCATCTTCACTGTGTTTACTCAGAATGTATTTACTAGAGGTTGTAAATTTCTATGTGATTTATTTTCTTCTCTGGAAAGCAGGTATCCTAGGATTTTGGAAAGTTCTGTAGTAGATAGTTGAACTATTATAAAGTTTTATACAAAAAAGATTTATTTATATAAAAGTAGACATGTTCCTTTAACACATTAAAATGTGCAAATCGGAGCCAGTGAGATGGCTCAGCAGTTAAAGTTAAAGGCACTTGCCACCAAGCCTGATGACCTGAGTTCAATCCCCAGGACCAATATGATGGGTGAAAAAAACCAGCACCCACAAGTTGTCCTCTGACCTTCATGTGCATACATGTTTGTGTGCACACACACACACACACACACACACACACAATAAATAAATAAAAATTTTTTCTTTCTTTTTTCTTTTGGTGTTTATGAGACAGGGTCTTCCTATAGCCCCAGCTGTCCTGGAACTCATTATGTAGACCAGGCTGGCCTCGAACTCACAGAGATCCACCTGCCTCTGCCTCCCAAGTGCTGGGATTAAAGGAGTGCGCCACCACACCTGGCCATAAATTTATTTTTTCAAATGTGTAAATAATTAAATGCCATTCTTTAAAATGTCAACCCACTACTATGAAGATTAATTTGTTTTCTTCATTCATGTTGTACTTGGTACCTACAAGGCCTTTAAAATATATTTAGCATTATTTGAAAGTGTGATACTACTGCATTTTTTTTTGAGGAATACAAGGACCACATCCATACAAGGATGTACTAGATTCCACTTGACCCAATGGAAATTATCTAACCTTTAACCTTATGTAACAGACTCAGTGATTTGAGCAAGAACCTCCATAAGAGGGTATTACCATAGCTTAAGCAATGTGCATGAGCATTCCCTTACACCTGCTCTTTGCTATTTGGAGTGTAATAGCTGCTTAAATGGACCTACATTCAATTAAAGAGACAGAAACTGGGAATTACAGCAGCTAAGACTGTACGCTCGTATTGCCACCATTCTCCGTGTTCATATTCCATACTGAAATCTTCTCTAAACTAGGCAGAAAAGCAAGTGGACATAAGAATGTGATTGTACCTGTGATTCCCCTTTCTGTGTCATTTATCTTTCCCCTCCCCAGATCATCCTATCAGCAAACAAGCCCTAGGGACCATTCTAGATATTTGCTTATCACCCTATTAGTCCAGTCATAATTAGTAAATGCTGTCTACATGCTGAGAACTAGCATTTTTATCTCCCTCTCTTTTTCATGAGCTCTCAATGCACATTGTCTAATGGCACCTTGACACTGTCTTCAGTGTCTTTGCCTCAATCTCAACTGTTCAGTTTCCTCCAGATCTAATCTCCATGACCTCACTTCCCCTTGGGAGTAAATAGCATATGTCTTTCCATCTAGTTCTTAGGTAGAAACATTCTTAATTCTTTGCTATTCACATAAAACTATCAACAGATCCTTTTATGACTGTTTCCAAAACACATCTTAAATCCAGCCACTTCTCTCTATCACTTAGTTCAAGTTGTCATCACCTGGTCTGCTAATTTCTTTGTAAAATTTCTGCATTCTTACTTCTTTTTTTTTAAACCAATTTTTATTGAAGCTTTGTACATTTCATATAACATTTCCCAATCAAATCTACACCCATTCCCCCTTCCTTGCCCCCACCCCACCAGAACCCATGCATTCTGCCAAACATGTTTTTCATCTTTTTCTCAGTCTATTTTAAAATTTTTGATGCAGAAGTTTACTGTTTCAGGCAGAAGTTCACCATTTCAGTCCGTTCTTTGACCCAGTTTTTGTTTTGTTGTTGTTGTTCCTTCCAATCTGCATCACTCCAAAATATACATGTATGCATGCCACATATATCATAGGTTTTAGCATCTTCAGCCTATGATTTTTTTTTTCTTTATTAGGCTGGAAGATGTCATGTTTTCCTTAAGGAAGTGTTTGAAGGCTCCTTGGCAAGCCCAAACCACCATCAGTCCTGCCCTTGTGCTCCACACTGGGGTTTTCCCTTCCCATGGTCATCAAATGAGGTCCAGTAAGCACCATGTCCTGTCTTGATCTTCCTATACTGGCCTCTATGATACAGCCTGGTTAGTCCAACAATGGCAGTCTATACTCTGAAGAGACTGAAACCCCAGTAGTAGCTCAGTCCACAAGCTGGATGTCTCAGCAGTCCCCATCTGGCACTGAAGGTTTGGAGGATTCATGGAGAGACATGAGACTTCAGTCCATATTGGAAGGTTAAAAAGCTGTGTTTCATGTCTTTGAAGGATGGCAAAAGCAGTGGCAGCCATAGGGTAGCTGCACTTGCTAATAAGAATTGAAGACAGGCAAAACAACAGTGCTTTTTTTTTGTCTTTTTACTAAGATCTTAAGTTTTATACCTGAAGTACAATTTCTCAGGCTTTACTAATTATTTATTTCTGGTTATACTTTCCTTTTGTTTAAGGCCACACAGTTAGCCCAGATTAACCAAGGTTTTTGTTTTCCCAAGGTCACTTGAGGATCTGGTCCTCAGGGGTCACTCAGGTTTTTTGGGGGGGAGGGAGCCCCTGGCTCCTTTTGGCTTTTTTTTTTTTTTATGTGTATGAATGTATTGTCTGCATGCAGGTCTGTGCACCCGTGTCGTGCAATGCCACGGAGGTCAGAACAGGATCTCGGATTCCCCTGGAACTGGAGTTCTCCTGGAATTGGAGTTACAGATGGTTCTTAGCTGCCATGTGGGTGCTGGGGATCGAACCTGGGTCCTCTGCAAGAGCATCGGTGCTCTTAACCGCTAGGCTATCTCTCCAGCCCCTCCTTTTGGCTTTTCAATTACCAGTTCCATCCACTCGAGGACAAAGTCAGGTCTTCTTAGACCAGGCTGCATTCTTCTTTCTTGTGTGTATATGTGTGTATGATATACAGGGAGTGTGCATGCCGTGGCTTGTGTGTGGCGATCAGAGGACAACTTTGTAGACTTAGTTCTTTCCTTCCACTTTTATGTAGATTCTGGGGAACCAAGTCAGTTCACCAGGCTTCGGCAGCTAGCACTGTTGCTGGCTGAGCCGTCTCGTCAGCCCCTCTCCTAGTTTTTTAACCTCTTCTTCCACCTGTGTTCCTATTCAGTCTGTTCTGAACACTATAGACAGAGTAATCTTAAAGATATATGTGTACATGTGCATGTGTGTGTATGTGTGTAGGGGTGAGTGTGTACATGTATCTATAAGTCATATGCACCACTTTCTTCCCTGAAACCCTGTAATGTCTCCCCAGTGTATATGGTATGAAATCCAAGGTCTCTAATGTAGCATACCAGATCACAGGCACCCACACTTCACCTCATGCCCTGTACTGTCACTCACTGTGTTACCACCAGACGTCTCTAATCTCAGTGACTCCACTGTGCCAACCTCTTGCCTTGAGACTCTTACACACCTTGGCTCCTCAGCCCAGCCACCTTGAGTCCAGCCCTTCCCAGTGACTAGCTCCTTCATGGCCTTCAGGTCCCAGCTTATTTGTCACCTCCTCAGGGGCCTGCTTTGATTACCCAATCAAAACAGCTGTCCCAACAACACACACACACACACACACACACACACACACACACACACACCATCCTTTGGTATCAGTGTCTGTTTACACCTCTCATAGTAATGATCTTCCTGGTCAGTCCTATGAAGTCGGGAGCCCAGTTTCTCGTGCTCATCATTTGTTTGCATCTACAGTCAGCACATGATGAGAGATCAGCAAATATTTGCTAAATGAATAAGATCAAAGAAGGATCATCGTGAGCACTGGTGGCTGGGAAGATTTCATGGTGGTCGAAGGTGCATGTGCATGGGATGGACTCTTCGTTAAAGCTGGCAGGTAGGAAACACACAAGGCACCAACACAGGTGAGGAACACAAGTGGGAATGCACAGGTTAACACAGCCAAGCCAGCTGCCATTGAAGGGGTCAGTTTAACCAAAATTGGCCAGTTGAGTAATAGAATGTAAAAGTGCAAAAAGGGAGAGAAGCAAAGGAGGCTCACCTTGACAATGAAATCAGCTGGGATCCACTCTTTGGTCTTGATCAAGGCAATGACATGATACCTATTTTTAAATGAGTCTGGCAGTTCCATGCAAAATGAACAGAAGGAAAGCAAGCTGATGGCTGGGAGAGCTGACAGCAACACACAGGTATTCTGGGGCTGGGGCTGGCTGGCAGGTGACGCTGCTGTCAGTGGGGTGGGGAGAAATGGGGGAAGCCCAGACACCTATAAGGAAAGAACTCCAAGACGTCTTTAGACACTGAGGGAAGGGAGAGACAGGAGCCAGACACAATGCGGGGCTTTTGAGAATGAGCAAGTGAACAGCAGAATCGTGGCATTGGAAAGGACCAAATTGCTGCCCGCAGCATCTCTGACATGGGCTGCACCTCCACTGAAGCCAGCTAGCAGCAGAGGCTACTCAAGAAATGTCATCAGTTCTAATAAATATTTAAAAATTCATGCTACATAACAAATCAGGCTTCTTTGGGCCTTTTGCCTAAAACTGGTCTCAGTCCTGATCTTGGGAACGGCTGCAGAGTAAGGGCCATTCTTGTTCCACGTACTGGCCTTCCAGGGAGTTGGAAATGATCACGATGTCCCTCCTAATGATTTTCCCCAGTCTAAATTCCCTAGTCCATCAGTCAAGGCCAAATGGGATCTGCTTTTTGCTCCCCAAGTGCCCCTCCCAGTTTATACACACCTGGGGAGACCTAAGGAGAGCACTGGGTGCCCTGCCCACCCATGTGCTTATGGACCCCGCTATCTCTTCTCGGCTCAATATTTAGTTTGATCCACTGTTTTACAATCCTAACGACCTTAGAAGCTTATTCTGACTTCTTTGTACAGATTCTCACTGACTTTTGCATTGAATGCAAAGCTGTTAAGGTTTTCATGCAAGAGATGAAAAGCCCCAGGATGAAGCACTGAGATCATTCTTTGAGGCACTTTTTCCCTGCCCAGTATGGGTTTGTAGTAAAGAGTGCATAGCATACAATTGACCATTTTAATGTTTTAGATGTACATGAAGGTGCTATGCATGAAATACATTCACATCACTGCCATGCATCACATTAAACCCCATTCTGGTTCCCTTGACCATGGCAATTGCCTTTCTACTTTGTCTCTAGGAAGTTCTACACTTGATCTTAGCCAAAAGGCCAAGAAGCAGTCTAGGAATTTCCTGTAACTGGAACTATGTGATATTTGTCCTTTAGTGACTGCTCTATTTCACTGAGCCTGTCTATAAGGTTTATTCATGTTGTGTCAGAATTAAGCACCCTTTTAAAGGCTGAATGCTTTGGTTCCCAGTAAAGTCTACAATGAATTAATAAACAACATGTAGACACTGAGGAAAGAAATCAGTATGCAGTGCTTAAATTATATGATAAAATATGGCATCATTTATATATATTCACTATTCATAGACTTTTTGTTATTTCTTCCATTTAAATCCTGTGAACATGAATATAAAAGTATCTGTTAGCTGGGTGTGGTGGTGCACGCCTTTAATCCCAGCACTCAGGAGGCAGAGGCAGGCTGAAGGATCTCTGTGAGTTCAAGGCCAGCCTGGTCTACATAGCGAGCTCCAGGATGGCTAGGGCTACAGGGGGAACTTGTCTTGAAAAGACCAAAAATCAAAATATCTGTTGGAGTCCCTTCTATTGCTTCTCGTAGGCCTCTGCTTAGATGAAATTTCTGGATCATGGGAGAAGTCTCTTCCTAAGACTTTGCAGAGTTGCCATGCCACAATGCTATCCACAGTGCCTGTGGCACTGTGGCTCTCCAGGAAGACACAAGGTCACAGTTTCTCCACATCCTTGTTGACACTTATTTTTGTGGGTTTTGTTTAACAGTTTCATCCTAATGAAAGCCTTCATTGGAATGGCACAAGATGGCTTGCACTTGGCCATCTGCAGCTCTTCTTTGGAGAAATGTCTGTTCAAATCCTTTGCCCATTTTTAAAACTGGAATTTGTCATCATTGAGTTGTAGGATTTTTTTTCTGTATTTTTTTATAACCCTCATATAAATCACGAGTGAAAATAGAAGTTTTGTATAACATATCTGTGATGAAATAAAGCCTGGCTATCACTACTAAACATACATTTAAAACTTGGAAAAATGACCAAATTCTGCCTTGTACTCTGTACTTTCACATGTATTGATATTCATACCCATCCATATCTTTTGTCTTTTATTTAGTGACATTTTATATATTTCATACATCATTTTTCATTCCAATTTGGATGTATTTACCTTCCCCCTCCCCAGTTTATGCATTCTGCCATACATGTCCTACATCTTTCTCTCAGTGTTTCCAAGGATTTTTTTCTGCAGAGGCTTATTGCTTTGAGCAGAATTTAACTGTATCAGTCAGTTCTTTGACCCAGTCCTTTTTCTGTATTCTGAATATCAGTTTCTTATTACACATTTTGCAAATATTCTCACACCGTCCAATCACTGTTGATTGTGTCCTTTCAGTGCAGAAAAGTTTTTTTTTTTCTTCATGAAGTCCTCCATACCTATTTTTATTCTTTTCCCTGTACTTTTGGTATCATATTCAAGAATTCATTGTTATATTCAATTTCTCTCTTATAATCAGAGCTAATCTTTCTTAAAAATTATTTTATGTGTATGCATGTATTGCCTGCATGTATGTAAATGCACCTATGTCTTGCCATACTCTTGGAGGACAAAAGAAGGCATTGAATCCCCTGGAACTGGAGTTACAGATGGTTGTTAGCTGCCATGTGGGTTCTGGGATTCAAATCCAGGTCCTCTGCAAGAACAGCCAGTGTTCTTAACCACTGAGCTATCTTTCTAGCTCTAGGGCTAATCTTTACATAGACATAGTTGACATTATCCTTTGCCCTGCTAAGTCATTAACTTTCTCTCTTTTGGGACATGGTCTTGATAAGTTGGCCAAATAGGCCTAGAGCTTTCACTCCTCCTGCCTCACTGCCCCCAGGTTCTAAGACTGCAGACGTGCACCACCACCCCTGGATCTATGTGTTCTTTGTTTTTTCCAATTGTTTGTTTTGTGTATGAGTGTTTTGTTAGCATGAATGTGAATGAACCATGTGTGTGCAGTACCCACGAAGGCCAAAAGAGGCAGCAAATCCCCTGGACCTGGAGTTACAGCTGGTTGTAGCTGCCACCTAGGTGCTAGGTCTTCTGCAAAAGCAGCCAGTGCTCTTGAGCACTGAGCCATCTCTCCAGTCCCCCCTTTAAGATGTATTTATATTTTAAATTTATGTGTGTACACACCACATATGTATGAGTGCCTTCAGAGGCCAGAAGAGATCACTGGATCCCTTGGAACTGGAGTTACAGGTGATTGGGAATCACCTAATGTGGGTGCAGGGAATTTAATTCAGATCTGGAAGAGCAGCAGGCAACACTGGAGCCATCTCTCCAGCCCCAGTGTTCTTTTAATCATTACCTACAAGGCTAGGAAGTGGATCTAGCAGTGAACTGATCAGGGATGGTCTGACATGGCCCTCACTAAGCTGAGTCGACTGGGGAAGTCCAGATGTTCACAAACACAAGCATAATGTGAAAGAAGAAAGGAAGCCAGCCGCTGGCCCATAAGACAGAGAGTGCAACCGACCTGAAAGATTTTATCAAGTTTCCTGGGAATCATCCATCAGCTTGTCTTTTAGCTAAAGGGAGCAAGGAAACAATTTAAGTAGTAATTACTGCTTTCTTTCCTAAGTGTTCAAGGGCTTTTGTGTATGACTCTATTCCAGACTTTACTAGGAACGAAAGCACTTGTCGGTTTTAGATTCTGTGGTCCATGGTAGATTTAAAAATAAAAAACTGGGGCCGCATTTGCCTTTGCATTCTTATTGTTTGAGACTAGAAATATTGAAGTCTCCTATTTCTCATAAATTGTCTGACATGACTGATATGTTCTTTATCTACCTCAGCTATCAAGATGATATAAGGTGTAAGATATGTTCTTTATGTGTCTCAGATATCATCATGTATGAAGATTAGAACTCATTAAAAGCCCTCACTTCTCTAAGGTTTCTATCTTTCCTAACAATGCTCATTTGCATATCTTAAGACAGATTCTTTTGTTTAGAGAGAGTTATTAGGAAGGACAGATTTAGAATTAAATTTATTTATCCTTCCCTACCACCACTCCGTCCTCAATGCTGAGATTGAATCCAGGGCCCAGTCGTGCTAAGGCACACACTCTACCAACTGAGCTACACCCCTGCCCCAGCCTTGGCTTTTGATCAGAGTCTTGCTATGCAGCCCAAGCCTGCTTCAAATCTACAGTCCTGCCTCAGCCTCCCACACTCTGGGATACTGCTATGCACCACCACGGTTCCTTCTGTTTTAAACCTTTCCCCTACATGCTGGGCCTGCTTTTAATTTCATTAATTATTTTTTCTCAAAATACTGTATAAAAGCCTTTAGCTCTCCTAACTATCCCCCTTTACCCAAGCATATGGTGTCCCCATTAAAAGTGGAGGGGGGGGCTTGTCAAAGGTCAAGTGCTGTGAGGCGATGTGGCATCTGTGTGTGAACAGCTGAAGGTAAGGGGTGGGGAGAACTAAGATTTGGACTAGAGTGGAGATGTGAATTCTCCCCATGGGAGCGAGAGAGCAGAGAGCCAAGCAGAGGTTAAGAACTAAGTCCTGCAGGATTGGCCTTGTCTGAAGGGGATGTTCCTGGGGGAGAAACTCAACTTCACAAGACAGAAAAACTAAAGATGATGCCCCCACCTCTCCCTTGAGAGTGACAAAAAATAGTGACCCAGATGGAAAAGAATCAGTCACTAAGGTAGCTAAGAAAGCATATAGTTGCAGAAAAATCCAAAGGCTGAGAACAAAGGGCCTGTCACCAAGTAGGAGGTGGCACCTAGGGCCAGGGCTGCAAGGAATCAAGGAAGGGGACAGTAAGAGTGGTTCTTGAAAATGACTGATGTATTTGATACACTGCTTTCCCAGACAGCAGTTTGGGTAAAGCAAAAGAAGTGGAAAAGCGTGTGTGTGTGTGTGTGTGTGTGTGTGTGTGTGTGTGTGTGTGTTGTAAGAGCCAAATTGATACTGAGTTATATGAATAATCAGTAGATTTTACAGCACTAGACAAGAGAAGTGGATGCTAGTTCAAAGGATAACAGAAACAAAGCTTGAAGCAATGGCAATGCTGTTTTAACCATCTGAGGAGGAATGGTGGGGTACAGGGTACCAGCCACACCTGGCAGAGAGATCACAAGTAGGGAGGGAATCTGAGCTCGGGGTTCAAGGAAGCAGGTCACACACACAGGAAAGGAGAAAACCCATCCCAGAGGGGAGAAAACCAAATCCACACCAAGGTCAAGGTGGAGTCTCAGTCCCGCCTCAGCTTCTCTCTGTATGTTTAATGTTAGAGATGTTTTTGTGACATTGAGGTCAGACAGTCTGGGTGCATGTGCTTAGTGTGGTTTACCAGAGCTTTTCTGAGAGTCACTTCCGAGCTTTTGTATCTCCTCTGCTACACACACACACACACACACACACACACACACACACACGCACGCACACACATGCACGCACACACACACACATGCACGCACACACACATCTACACTTCCACTCTGCTTTACCAAAACCCCTCTCTGAGAAAGCAATGCATTCATCATCTTGGGGTTCTCCGGAGCATGCCTGCATCTCCTGGTGGCCATTTACTTCATTACAGAGCCCAGGGGAGTCTACTGGTGCAGGAACCTGACAGCCCCAGTTGGGAGGAGAAGCTGGAACAGCTGGAGAGCCAGGTCAGACCACTCAACATCTGCTTCAACACGGTGCTCAAGAGCCTGGACCACTACAAGGACAAGTGAAGGCCGGCTGCATGGCGGGGTCTGCAGGTACCAGCTTGTGATCTCAGGAGACAAAAGAAGAAAATTCTCACCAAACTCCAAACTAAACAGACTGTGCAAGAACATGGGATCTGGTGACATTATTTCACAGAGGAAAAGCTCATCTATGTGGAGCCTCACCAAAAGTGTTGCTGATGGAAAAAGCATTTTTTTAAACAATGGATACAACCATATTACCTAAACAGAGAACTTTTTCTGTACATAGAACATAGAGCTGTTTTTTTCAAGCATTTAAATACATCTTTCTTAAAGGTATTTAAAGAAAGGCCAGGACGGTAGGGTGCTCTCGCTCCTTCCTTGACTCCTCACAGCACTGGCTGTGTGAACCGCTTCTGCTGCAGCTCTAAGGTTCTAGTTGGAACCAAGTTCTGTTTCTTCTGAAGGGAGACCCAGCTGCTTCCTGCTGCTGGAAGGCGGTGCTGAAAAGCGTCACCGGAAGAAGAAGTGTAGGATAAAGTTCCAAGGCAGGCTGGTGAGGCGGGGCTGGGTCCCGTTGACTCCCCGGACTCCCCAGGCGGGGCTCGGTAGCAGCGCTGTTCACCCTGGGTTATACCAGGGTCACCAGATTCTCAAGCACAGACCTCCTACTTCTTTCAAGTTCAAAATCATCAAATTGGAGAACCAAACTTGTCCCTGACCACAAGAAAAGCAAAATGGGGCCTGCCTCTGACTCACACAGTCCAGGGACAATGAAGGATGCGGTGGAATCACAGAACCACAGACCGGCACGGTCGGTAGCTGGCCTTCGCCAGCGTCAGCTCCCAGTCCTCCAGGGACGCCACCCTCTGCGGTGGCCCAAGCCATTCACACTCAGCTCTGACGATCTCAAAGATTTTCCTTTTACTGATCTCAAGACTTTATATCCCTGTAACTTGTGGGTACTCGCTCACCTGAGTGTGGTCCTTGAGGCCCACATAAATCACGCATTTGGTCCCGTAGATTCCTACCTCTTGATGGTCTTCCTCAGGTTGATGAATTTTCCTAGCTGTTATCAACTTGGCCCTCTGATCTGAGCACAGCTCTCTGGGACTAGACCATCACGCTCTTCTTTCCAGGTACCAGGATGCCCAGGTACCTGGAAATTTAGAATCTCGTAATTTAGAATTACGAGAATCACTTCACAACAAAGAATCACCCTGAACAAACTGTTTACTAAAACCTCTATCCAATCACAAGCCACTAATTTTGAGGCTCTGAGATTAGAGCTCTGCATTCATCTCTGTTAAGTTTCACCTCATACCATTTGGGTTAGATCCAAAAACAATGCCCACACGAGCACACTGAATACATGTCATCTGTTAACTCATTCGGTCAGAAAGCCAGGAAGACACCTTCCCTCCTCCCCTCCCCCTGCCCAGTTTTATGTCCTCAGTGAATGTGACCATTCTGTACTCTATTAAGTTGTACTTTATACAGATCATTATTAAAAAACATGCATGACAGAGATTGGCCTCAGAAACAACACGCAAGAGTTCTCCAAAGAATGGATCACTGAATTAACTACTTTATCCATCAAATTCATTCAGCAAATGTCTGATGATCATACACTGTGCCAGAAATGAGCAAACCACACAAGGTGTTCCCCTACAGAGGCAATAGGAGGATATAAACTTTGCTGGACATGGTGGCACACACCTTTGATCCCAGCACTCAGAAGGCAGAGGCAGGCAGCTCTAGGCCAGCTGGAACTAAAAGGGAGACTCTGTCTCAAAAAAAAACAACAAAAACCTTAAAGAAATAAATTGCAGGTATTTACCAAGCATTTCCCATGTGACAGGCATTGTTCCAAATGCTTCCTGCGTTTATTCCTCATAAACTTCATGTGGTAAATACTACCAGGATTTTTGTGTTACAGATGAAGTACACTGATACACAGTGAAGTTCTGAGTCACACGGGACCTAAGGAATAGAAGAGCTACTCTAGGCCTGTAGAACTTTGAACTGGGGCCGGAGAGATGGCTCAGTGGTTAAGAGCACTGACTGCTCTTGCAGAGGACCGGGGTTTGATTCCCAGCATCCACATGGTGGATAAGAACCTTCTTAGGCCAGGCATGGTGGCACATGTCTTTAATCCCAGCACTTGGGAGGCAGAGGCAGGCGGATCTTTGTGAGTTCAAAGCCAGCCTGGTCTACATAGTGAGTTCCAGGCCAGCTGGAACTAAAGAGAGATGCTGTCTCAAAAAAGACCAAAAACAAAACAAAACAAAACCCAACTTTGAACCATATCATATCCACACTGAACAGATTGCTCACTAAAACCTCTATCCAATTTTGGACAACTGATTTTTAAGAACCTAAGGCTCCAGAGACTATGTGCTTAACCACTGGGTCTCTACTACATCTGTGAAAACAGACATTAAACATACTTAATAGACACATAAGCACATACTCTTATGTGTGAAAGAGAGGTCTTTAAGATGAGAGCTGGTTGACAAAAAAGAGCCAACTTTTCACAATGGGGAAGTAAAAAAGTCTGCCAGGGAATGGGGCTCGAAAGGTAGGCAGGGGCCTAGTATGTGGGCCTTGCACACTAGGGATTTGGGCTATCATCATCCAACCAGTTAAGAACATGCCTATCTGCTGGGCGTGGTGGCGCATGCCTTTAATCCCAGCACTTGGGAGGCAGAGGCAGGAGGATCTCTGTGAGTTCAAGGACAGCCTGGTCTACAAAGTGAGTTCCAGGACAGCTGGGGCTACAGGGAAACCCTGTCTCAAAAAGCCCCCCAAACGTTTTATTTTGTTCCTTTATTATTGAAATAAAGTCCCAAGTAGCTAAAAAAAAAAAAAAAAACATGCCTAATTGACTGTGTGTGCAGCTTATACCTAGCCACCTTATCCATAAGTAAACTGCAAGTTTCTACCATGAAAGATTTCCCAATATCCATACAAGATTCAAGAATATTCCCTTACACTTCAAGCAGCTCCCTTCCAATCCTCACCATCAATGTGACACAGCAGGCCACATGGAGTGCGCAGACACAGTTCAGAATCCGTTAAATCTCCGTCCTGCTGTGTGAGCTCGACCAAGTCACAGCTTCCCCGATTTTCCATTTCCAAGGCTTTCCTCTACTCCATAATGTTGCCTTACATGGAGACACTAAGTGGGGCACTCTGACTCAGGCAGCAGTCACTCCTTTCGCTGCCTCCTTCCTGACCTCTTCCATCTTTTTCCCTGCAAGGCCCATGCGAGCTGTGTCCACCTTGATGCATTTGGCTTCAGTCCCTAACAGTGCCCTGGGCTGCTCTCTCAGCTCCCAGGAGCCCTGCTGGTTTGACCCCATCGAGTTCTACTTACCCAAGTGTTATACAGCCCTCCCCTTAATTACACACTCAATCAGTTCCTCCCGAGCTCAGCAATTTGTGGTCTCTGAGCATCCACAGCTGCCTTCCAGGGGTGGCTCCCTAGCAGCCTCTGAAGCACCGAGTGGGTTTCTGAGGCCGCTGTGCCAGAGTTGAAAGCCTTGCTGCTATTTCACACTCTATTTCCTTCCAAATTAATTCTCTGATGAATACTGTCCTTTGCAACGACTCGGTGCAGGCCATTTCCTGACACCCTCCCCTTTGAGACTTTTAATCTCTCTCAAATCCAGATTTTTCCTCTGAGAGGCCTGCCTAGGAATAATGTACCCAGGAGTATAGACAGGAGTACAGAGTAAACAGGAGTACAGAGTAAACAGGAGTATAGTAGACAGGAGTATAGAGTAGACAGGAGTACAGAGCAGACAGGAGTATAGAGCAGACAGGAGAACAGAGTAGAGTAGACAGGAGTATAGAGTAGACAGGAGTATAGAGCAGACAGGAGTATAGAGCAGACAGGAGTATAGAGCAGACAGGAGTATAGAGTAGACAGGAGTATAGAGCAGACAGGAGTATAGAGCAGACAGGAGTATAGAGCAGACAGGAGTATAGAGCAGACAGGAGTATAGAGTAGAGTAGACAGGAGTATAGAGCAGACAGGAGTATAGAGCAGACAGGAGTATAGAGCAGACAGGAGTATAGAGCAGACAGGAGTATAGAGTAGAGTAGACAGGAGTATAGAGCAGACAGGAGTATAGAGCAGACAGGAGTATAGAGCAGACAGGAGTATAGAGCAGACAGGAGTATAGAGTAGAGTAGACAGGAGTATAGAGCAGACAGGAGTATAGAGCAGACAGGAGTACAGAGCAGACAGGAGTATAGAGCAGACAGGAGTATAGAGTAGAGTAGACAGGAGTATAGAGCAGACAGGAGTATAGAGCAGACAGGAGTATAGAGGAGACAGGAGTATAGAGTAGACAGGAGTATAGAGTAGAGTAGACAGGAGTATAGAGCAGACAGGAGTATAGAGCAGACAGGAGTATAGAGCAGACAGGAGTACAGAGTAGACAGGAGTATAGAGCAGACAGGAGTACAGGGTAGACAGGAGTATAGAGGAGACAGGAGTATAAAGTAGAGTAGAGACAGGAGTATAGAGCAGACAGGAGTATAGAGTAGAGTAGACAGGAGTATAGAGCAGACAGGAGTATAGAGCAGACAGGAGTATAGAGCAGACAGGAGTACAGAGTAGACAGGAGTATAGAGTAAACAGCTCCGTCAGCACTGCTCAGGCTCCCCGGCCTCCTTGGCCGGCATCCCTAGGCCAAAACTTTGGCCTTTGGTTTCAGTCACACATATTGCCTTCTCCAAAAATCTGTGTGCCACAATAACCAACTCAAACCTGTTCCCAGCTGCCCCCCTCCATCCGACGGCAGCCAGCATCATCGTGCTCAACAATGCACAAGACAGACTCTATTACTGAGACAGCTGTTAAGGTCCCAGGGGCAGAAGAGTGGTAAGGCTGGCATTCAGGCCCCTGACTGTCAACTCCAAGCAGGACGGTGGCTTCTTTCGCCCCCTCATGTAGCTCATGCAATTCTAGAGCTCTGTAGCCTTCAGTCACTGAACTCTTACCTCTACTGACAAGCTGTCCAGCACTGGGTACCAGCTGCCCACAGCAGTGGGGAGCACTGTCAGCAGAAGGGAGGAGTACACAGGCTTCTCTGGGAACAATGTGAGCCAAGCCTTGGGTTTATGTAGCACTTTTCCTCTTAGGAAGATCTTTCCATACCTAACCTATGTGAGCCCAAGAGAGATTACATTACGAATCTCATTTTACCTGTACATGTACTTTTGTGGCACTAGAGCTCAAAACCCAGGTATGCTGTATGTTAAGCACATGTTCTACCTCTGGGCAACGCCCCGGCTCTATACAGTTTGTCAGCAGGTTGTTAACTTGCTTGCCCAGGTTACATGGACAGCACCTACAGAGGCAGAACTTTAATTCAGCTGTGCTGGATCCAAAGTCGGTCCTGCTCTGGGGCATTAGCTCGGTCCTTTGTTTCAGACACAGAGATTATGCCCTATCTCCATTTCTTCAGAGACATTCTACATACCAAAAGTCAGTAAAAGACAAAGGAGAAAGGAGGAGACCAGCTTCTTACTGGGAAAATGGTCTTCAGTTCTCTGCAGCCAGTGTTAGACAGGGACCAGGGTCCCCAGGCTGGGAGGGTAGACCGGGAAGGGCTGGTCTGCAGAGTCTGTTGGCCACTAGAGGGCAGGGTCCAAACAGAGCACACGGCCAGGCCACAGACAGCTTCTTCCTTGCCAGCTAGAGGGACCATGATTTGCCTACAACCCCAGGACATGCAACTCTAGCTCCAACTCTAGAAAGAGGGGGTAGCGGAAGAAAGTCAAGAACCTCTTCTTCTCAGGGAGCCCTTTGCCATCCATGAACGGGTATGATAACTAGAAATTCTTTAGCAGCACTCTTAGGCTCCTTTGAGAAAGGAGTTAGGGGCAGGGGCAGGCTAGGGGCTATGAAGCAACTTCACACCATCCATCCCTTTCCACACTCAGGCCAACTATTTGGTGGGCAAACATTAACATCCCTGGTTTACTTGGCAAACACAAGCTTATAGAAGCTACATGATTTGCCTTCAATCACACCACTAGTGAGGGAGGGAGCCAGGGTGTAGTGATCCCTCAGGAGCACTGCCAGAGGAGAGGCACCTTTGCAGAGGGCTGGGAAAGGGGTGGTAGCAAGAGCTCCAGGAAAGGAAACTCCTAGGTAAGGATCTAGAGAGAAGCACAGAGAAGAGGGGAAAGCGCCTGAAAGTCTGTTTCCTCAGTTTTGCTCTCAATTGAGACATAATTGTGAGAATAAATAGTAATTATACATAACCATTGCCATTTTACATAAGAGGAAAACCAGGCTCAGAAACATCCATCATTAAAGAAACAGGTCAGAATTTGAACCCAGCCAGTGTCTCTGTGTTTTCCTTTGCACCAGGCTTCCCCCTAGTGGTGCACAGGAGGAGTGCACCCACACAGACCTGACTACAGATCTCACTTCCATCTAGCTTGCTGAAGAGCACTTTGTACTAACCTTGTACTTGGCTGTAGACTACAGTTACAGACAACTCAATCCTCTAATGAGTGACAAACAGGAGCACAGAAACATGACTAACATAGATTAGTAGGGATTGGACAGGTAAAGGCAATGTGTGTCCAGGATCAGGAGTGAGCTGTGTCACAGGAAAGAGGCAGGGAGGTAGAATTTTCTTTCCCTGAAATACAGTCCTGAGGGCCTGTGAGCTGGCTCAGGAGGTAAAGGTGCTTAGTGATAAGCCTGACAACCCCAGTTCAGGTCCTGGGACCCACACAGTGGAAGGAGAACACCAGCAGGCTGTCCTCCGACTCTACATGCACACCAGCAGGCTGTCCTCNTGAAAAAAAAAGCAAAGGAAATCGTCACTAGGGTAAGCTGAAAGAAAGATAAAAGTTCGCGACAAATCCAAAGCACTGAAACCAAAGCCGGGACTGTTCACCAGAGTGGATGGATTGGCACAGAGGCCACGGGCTGCAAAGGAAATCATAGGAAAGGGCCAGTGAGGAATGGTTTTTTGAAAATGACTGACTGTATTTGATACACCTGTCTTTCCCAGACAGCAGTTTGGGTAAAGCAAAAGAAGTGGAAAAGCGGTGGTGTGTGGTGCTTTGTGTGTGTGTAGTGTCGTGTGGTGTGTGTAAGAGCCAAATCGGATTACTGAGTATATATGAATAATCAGTAGATTTAACCAGCACTAGACAAGAGCAAGTGGATGCTAGTTCAAAGGATAAACAAGAAACAAACGCTTTGAAGCAATGGCAATGCTGTTTAACCATCTGAGGAGGAATTGGTGGTACAGGGTACCAGCCACACCTGGCAGAGAGATCACAAGTAGGGAGGGAATCTGACTCGGGTTCAAGGAAGCGGTCACACACACAGGAAAGGAGAAAACCCATCCCAGAGGGGAGAAAACCAAATCCACACCAAGGTCAAGGTGGAGTCTCAGTCCCGCCTCAGCTTCTCTCTGTATGTTTAATGTTAGAGATTTTTGTGACATTGAGGTCAGACAGTCTGGGTGCATGTGCTTAGTGTGGTTTACCAGAGCTTTTCTGAGAGTCACTTCCGGCTTTTGTATCTCCTCTGCTACACACACCCACACACAACAACCACACACAACACACCACACACGCACGCACACACATGCACCACACACACACACACATCACCACACACACATCACACTTCCACTCTGCTTTAACCAAAACCCCTCTCTGAGAAAAGCAATGCATTCATCATCTTGGGGTTCTCCGGAGCATGCCTGCATCTCCTGGTGGCCATTTACTTCATTACAGAGCCCAGGGGAGTCTACTGGTGCAGGAACCTGACAGCCCCAGTTGGGGGAGAAGCTGGAACAGCTGAGAAGCCAGGTCAGACCCTCACAATCTGCTTCAACACGGGCTCAAGAGCCTGGACCACTACAAGGACAAGTGAAGGCCGGCTGCACGGCGGGGTCTGCAGGTACCAGCTTGTGATCTCGAGGAGACAAAAGAAGAAAATTCTCACCAAACTCCAAACTAAACAGACTGTGCAAGAACATGGGATCTGGTGACATTATTTCACAGAGGAAAAGCTCATCTATTGTGGAGCCTCACCAAAAAGTGTTGCTGATGGAAAAAAGCATTTTTTTTAACAATGGATACAACCATATTACCTAAACAGAGAACTTTTTTCTGTACATAGAACATAGGAGCTGTTTTTTCAAGCATTTAAATACATCTTTCTTAAAGGTATTTAAAGAAAGGCCAGGACGGTAGGGTGCTCTCGCTCCTTCCTTGACTCCTCACAGCAGCTGGCGTGTGAACCGCTTCTGCTGCAGCTCTAAGGTTCTAGTTGGAACCAAGTTCTGTTTCTTCTGGAGGGAGACCCGCTGCTTCCTGCTGCTGGAAGGCGGTGCTGAAAAGCGTCACCGGAAGAAGTGTAGGATAAAGTTCCAAGGCAGGCTGGTGAGGCGGGGCTGGGTCCCGTTGACTCCCCGGACTCCCCAGGCGGGGCTCGGTAGCAGCGCTGTTCACCCTGGGTTATACCAGGGTCACCAGATTCTCAAGCACAGACCTCCTACTTCTTTCAAGTTCAAAATCATCAAATTGGAGAACCAAACTTGTCCCTGACCACAAGAAAAGCAAAATGGGGCCTGCCTCTGACTCACACAGTCCAGGGACAATGAAGGATGCGGTGGAATCACAGAACCACAGACCGGCACGGTCGGTAGCTGGCCTTCGCCAGCGTCAGCTCCCAGTCCTCCAGGGACGCCACCCTCTGCGGTGGCCCAAGCCATTCACACTCAGCTCTGACGATCTCAAAGATTTTCCTTTTACTGATCTCAAGACTTTATATCCCTGTAACTTGTGGGTACTCGCTCACCTGAGTGTGGTCCTTGAGGCCCACATAAATCACACATTTGGTCCCGTAGATTCCTACTCTCTTGATGGTCTTCCTCAGGTTGATGAATTTTCCTAGCTGTTTCAACTTGGCCCTCTGATCTGAGCACAGCTCTCTGGGACTAGACCATCACGCTCTTCTTTCCAGGTACCAGGATGCCCAGGTACCTGGAAATTTAGAATCTCGTAATTTAGAATTACGAGAATCACTTCACAACAAAGAATCACCCTGAACAAACTGTTTACTAAAACCTCTATCCAATCACAAGCCACTAATTTTGAGGCTCTGAGATTAGAGCTCTGCATTCATCTCTGTTAAGTTTCACCTCATACCATTTGGGTTAGATCCAAAAACAATGCCCACACGAGCACACTGAATACATGTCATCTGTTAACTCATTCGGTCAGAAAGCCAGGAAGACACCTTCCCTCCCCCCCTCCCCCTGCCCAAGTTTTATGTCCTCAGTGAATGTGACCATTCTGTACTCTATTAAGTTGTACTTTATACAGATCATTATTAAAAAACATGCATGACAGAGATTGGCCTCAGAAACAACACGCAAGAGTTCTCCAAAGAATGGATCACTGAATTAACTACTTTATCCATCAAATTCATTCAGCAAATGTCTGATGATCATACACTGTGCCAGAAATGAGCAAACCACACAAGGGTTTCCCCTACAGAGGCAATAGGAGGATTATAACTTGCTTGGACATGGTGGCACACACCTTTGATCCAGCACTCAGAAGGCAGAGGCAGTCAGCGCCAGCTTGAACTAAAAGGGAGACTCTGTCTAAAAAAAAAAAAAAAAAAAAAAAAAACTTAAAGAAATAAATTGCAGGTATTTACCAAGCATTTCCCATGTGACAGGCATTGTTCCAAATGCTTCCTGCGTTTATTCCTCATAAACTTCATGTGGTAAATACTACCAGGATTTTTGTGTTACAGATGAAGTACACTGATACACAGTGAAGTTCTGAGTCACACGGGACCTAAGGAATAGAAGAGCTACTCTAGGCCTGTAGAACTTTGAACTGGGGCCGGAGAGATGGCTCAGTGGTTAAGAGCACTGACTGCTTTTGCAGAGGACCGGGGTTTGATTCCCAGCAATCCACATGGTGGATAAGAACCTCTTAGGCCAGGCAGTGGTGGGCACATGTCTTTAATCCCAGCACTGGGAGGCAAGAGGCAGGCAGGGATCTTTGTGAGTTCAAAGCCAGCCTGGTCTACATACGTGAGTTCCAGCCAGCTGGGAACTAAAGAGAGATGCTGTCTCAAAAAAGACCAAAAACAAAACAAAAACAAAACCCAACTTTGAACCATATCATATCCACACTGAACAGATTGCTCACTAAAACCTCTATCCAATTTTGGACAACTGATTTTTAAGAACCTAAGGCTCCAGAGACTATGTGCTTAACCACTGGGTCTCTACTACATCTTGTGAAAACAGACATTAAACATACTAATAGACACATAAGCACATACTCTTATGTGTGAAAGAGAGGTCTTTAAGATGAGAGCTGGTTGACAAAAAAGAGCCAACTTTTCACAATGGGGAAGTAAAAAAGTCTGCCAGGGAATGGGGCTCGAAAGGTAGGCAGGGGCCTAGTATGTGGGCCTTGCACACTAGGGATTTGGGCTATCATCATCCAACCAGTTAAGAAACATGGCCTTGATCTGCGGCGGGTCGGGGGGCGCATGCCTTTAATCCCAGCACTTGGGAGGCAGAGGCCAGGAGGGATCCTCTGTGAGTTCAAGGACAGCGCTGGTCTACAAAGTGAGTGTCAGCGACAGCTGGGGCTACAGGGAAACCCTGTCTCAAAAAGCCCCCCAAACGTTTTATTTTGTTCCTTTATTATTGAAATAAAAAGTCCCAAGTAGCTAAAAAAAAAAAAAAAAAACATGCCTAATTGACTGTGTGTGCAGCTTATACCTAGCCACCTTATCCATAAGTAAACTGCAAGTTTCTACCATGAAAGATTTCCAATATCCATACAAGATTCAAGAATATTCCCTTACACTTCAAGCAGCTCCCTTCCAATCCTCACCATCAATGTGACACAGACAGCCACATGGAGTGCGCAGACCACGATCAGAATCCGTTAAATCTCCGTCCTGCTGTGTGAGCTCGACCAAGTCACAGCTCCCCGATTTTCCATTTCCAAGGCTTTCCTCTACTCCATAATGTTGCCTTACATGGAGACACTAAGTGGGGCACCTGACTCAGGCAGCAGTCACTCCTTTCGCTGCCTCCTTCCTAACCTTTCCATCTTTTTCCCTGCAAGGGCCCATGCGAGCTGTGTCCACCTTGATGCATTTGGCTTCAGTCCCTACAACATGCCCTGGGCTGCTCTCTCAGCTCCCAGGAGCCCTGCTGGTTTGACCCCATACGGTTCTACTTACCCAAGTGTTATACAGCCCTCCCCTTAATTACACACTCAATCAGTTCCTCCCGACTCAGCAATTTGTGGTCTCTGAGCATCCACAGCTGCCTTCCAGGGGTGGCTCCCTAGCAGCCTCTAAGAACACCGAGTGGGTTTCTAGCCGTGTGCAACAGAGTTGAAAGCGCTTAGTCTGCTATTATCCACTCTATTTCCTCCACCAATTATCCGATAATACTGTAATCCTTGTGCACGTCACGACTTAAACCGGTGCAGGCCATTTCCTGACACCCTCCCCTTTGAGACTTTTAATCTCTCTCAAATCCAGATTTTTCCTCTGAGAGGCCTGCCTAGGAATAATGTACCCAGGAGTATAGACAGGAGTACAGAGTAAACAGGAGTACAGAGTAAACAGGAGTAGAGTAGACAGGAGTAAGAGTAGACAGGAGTACAGAGTAAGACAGGAGTAAGAGTAACAGGAGTACAGAGTAAACAGGAGTACAGAGTAAACAGGAGTAAGAGTAAGACAGGAGTATAGAGTAAGACAGGAGTATAGAGTAAACAGGAGTACAGAGTAGAGAGACAGGAGTACAGAGTGAGAGACAGGAGTAAGAGTAGAGACAGGAGTACAGAGTAGAGCAGACAGGAGTACAGAGTACAGACAGGAGTATAGAGTAAGACAGGAGTAAGAGAGACAGGAGTAAGAGTAGCAGACAGGAGTATGAGAGACAGGAGTTAGTAGAGTAGACAGGAGTATAGAGACGAGTAGACAGGAGTATAGAGTAGAGTAGACAGGAGTATAGAGCAGACAGGAGAATAGAGCAGACAGGAGTATAGAGCAGACAGGAGAACTAGAGAGACAGGAGTATAAGAGTTGGAGGAGAGCAGACAGAGTAAGAGGACAGGAGTATAGAGGAGACAGGAGTATAGAGCAGACAGAGTATAGACGACGAGAGAGAGATAAGAGAGACAGGAGTATACGAGCAGACAGGGGAGTATAGAGCTAGACAGGAGTATAGAGCAGACAGGAGTATAGGGAGATACGAGTAGACAGGGAGGGTACATAGAGATCAGACAGGGAGATAAGAGGCAGACGGGATTATAGAAGGCAGACAGGCAGAGAGTAGCAGGAGTACAGGAGTACAGGAGTAGGATAGAACAGGAGTATAGAGCAGAGCAGGGACTTAGAGGCAGACAGAGGAGTACAAAGCAGGACAGGAGTATAAGAGCAGGACCAGGCGGAGTAAACAGAGCTAGAGTAGACGGAGGAGGGTACTAGAGCAGACAGGAGTACAAGAGCAGACAGGAGTAGTAGAGAGACAGATAAGAGCAGACAGGAGATAACAGACAGGAGAAGTAGACAGGAGTACAGAGCAGACAGGAGTAGAGACAGAGAGCGAGAGCAGACAGGAGTACAGAGCAGACAGGAGTGACGATAGAGCAGACAGGCAGTACAGAGCAGACAGGAGATAAACAGAAGCGTATGGGAAAAGGACAGGAGTACAGAGCAGACAGGAGTAATAGAGCAGACAGAAAGTTAGAGTGACAGAGCGAAAGGAGGAGACACGGGGAGTACTAGAGAGAGAGACAGGAGTATAGAGTGAGAGACAGGAGTATAGAGAGACAGGAGTATTTAAGAAGCGACAGGAGTATAGAGCAGACAGGAGTACAAGCAGACAGAGATAAGAGACAGAGTACAGTAGACAGGAGTATAGAGGAGACAGGGAGTAAATAGAGTAAGAGACAGGAGTACTAGAGGAGACAGGAGATGGAGACTAGAGTAGGAAGGCGGAGAGAGGAAGCAGGACAGAGTAATAGAGCAGACAGGAGTATCAGAGCAGGACAGAGATGAGACAGGAGTATAGAGTAAACAGCTCCGTCAGCCTGCTCAGGCTCCCCGGCCTCCTTGGCCGGCATCCCTAGGCCAAAACTTTGGCCTTTGTTTCAGTCACACATATTGCCTTCTCCAAAAATCTGTGTGCCACAATAACCAACTCAAACACTGTTCCCAGCTGCCCCCCTCCATCCGACCGGAGCCAGCATATCGTGCTCAACAATGCACAAGACAGACTCTATTACGAGACAGCTGTTAAGGTCCCAGGGGCAGAAGAGTGGTAAGGCTGGCATTCAGGCCCCTGCTGTCAACTCCAAGCAGGACGGTGGCTTCTTTCGCCCCCTCATGTAGCTCATGCAATTCTAGAGCTCTGTAGCCTTCAGTCACTGAACTCTTACCTCTACTGACAAGCTGTCCAGCACTGGGTACCAGCTGCCCACAGCAGTGGGGAGCACTGTCAGCAGAAGGGAGGAGTACACAGGCTTCTCTGGGAAAATGTGAGCCAAGCCTTGGGTTTATGTAGCACTTTTCCTCTTAGGAAGATCTCTTCCATACCTAACCTATGTGAGCCCAAGAGAGATACATTACGAATCTCATTTTACCTGTACATGTACTTTGTGGCACTAGAGCTCAAAACACCACGGTATGCTGTATGTTAAGCACATGTTCTACCTCTGGGCAACGCCCCGGCTCTATACAGTTTGTCAGCAGGTTGTTAACTTGCTTGCCCAGGTTACATGGACAGCACCTACAGAGGCAGAACTTTAATTCAGCTGTGCTGGATCCAAAGTCGGTCCTGCTCTGGGGCATTAGCTCGGTCCTTTGTTTCAGACACAGAGATTATGCCCTATCTCCATTTCTTCAGAGACATTCTACATACCAAAAGTCAGTAAAAGACAAAGGAGAAAGGAGGAGACCAGCTTCTTACTGGGAAAATGGTCTTCAGTTCTCTGCAGCCAGTGTTAGACAGGGACCAGGGTCCCCAGGCTGGGAGGGTAGACCGGGAAGGGCTGGTCTGCAGAGTCTGTTGGCCACTAGAGGGCAGGGTCCAAACAGAGCACACGGCCAGGCCACAGACAGCTTCTTCCTTGCCAGCTAGAGGGACCATGATTTGCCTACAACCCCAGGACATGCAACTCTAGCTCCAACTCTAGAAAGAGGGGGTAGCGGAAGAAAGTCAAGAACCTCTTCTTCTCAGGGAGCCCTTTGCCATCCATGAACGGGTATGATAACTAGAAATTCTTTAGCAGCACTCTTAGGCTCCTTTGAGAAAGGAGTTAGGGGCAGGGGCAGGCTAGGGGCTATGAAGCAACTTCACACCATCCATCCCTTTCCACACTCAGGCCAACTATTTGGTGGGCAAACATTAACATCCCTGGTTTACTTGGCAAACACAAGCTTATAGAAGCTACATGATTTGCCTTCAATCACACCACTAGTGAGGGAGGGAGCCAGGGTGTAGTGATCCCTCAGGAGCACTGCCAGAGGAGAGGCACCTTTGCAGAGGGCTGGGAAAGGGGTGGTAGCAAGAGCTCCAGGAAAGGAAACTCCTAGGTAAGGATCTAGAGAGAAGCACAGAGAAGAGGGGAAAGCGCCTGAAAGTCTGTTTCCTCAGTTTTGCTCTCAATTGAGACATAATTGTGAGAATAAATAGTAATTATACATAACCATTGCCATTTTACATAAGAGGAAAACCAGGCTCAGAAACATCCATCATTAAAGAAACAGGTCAGAATTTGAACCCAGCCAGTGTCTCTGTGTTTTCCTTTGCACCAGGCTTCCCCCTAGTGGTGCACAGGAGGAGTGCACCCACACAGACCTGACTACAGATCTCACTTCCATCTAGCTTGCTGAAGAGCACTTTGTACTAACCTTGTACTTGGCTGTAGACTACAGTTACAGACAACTCAATCCTCTAATGAGTGACAAACAGGAGCACAGGGACAACAAAATGAACTGAACACACAATAGAATTAAAAGGGGATTTGTGACCAGGTAAAGCAATGTTGTCCGAGGATTCAGCGATGGTGTCGACGTGGGCTGGTGTCAATAAGGGAACACTGGCAAGGACTGGAGCAGTGAGCTGTGTCACAGGAAAGAGGCAGGGAGGTAGAATTTTCTTTCCCTGAAATACAGTCCTGAGGGCCTGTGAGCTGGCTCAGGAGGTAAAGGTGCTTAGTGATAAGCCTGACAACCCCAGTTCAGGTCCTGGGACCCACACAGTGGAAGGAGAACACCAGCAGGCTGTCCTCCGACTCTACATGCACACCAGCAGGCTGTCCTCCGACTCTACATGCACACCAGCAGGCTGTCCTCCGACTCTACATGCACACTGACATACACATAGTACACAAAATTTAACAAATGTAATAAAAATGAAAAAATATGGTTCACTCTATATTTTATAGGGGTCAATCCATAAGGAAACTACAAGGGACCTAGGAGGGTAATCATGGGCCCCAGGAATGTAATGACAGGAGACCTGTCAAACACTCGTATTCGAGCATTAGCATGTGCTAGATACTATTCTAGTACTGGAGATGTGTTAATGAGATGAGTCTGTGTTCATGAAATTTGCCTTCTTGTGGGAGATAAGCAAATAAATGCAGATATGTAGCAGCACCACTAATAGACACCAAGGATGGGGACAAAACCAGGTGTATTAGCTTTTGAGGGTTGTGTGCTGGACAGCTTCAGTTGTCAACACACCTGGATAGAGGAGACCTCCACTGAGGAATTACCTCCACTGAGGAATTGCCTCCACTGGACTGGTCTGTGGCCATGTCTGTGGGGCATTTTCTTGACTGTTGAGTGATGTGGGAGAGCTCAGCCCAGTGCCACCCATGGGCAGGTGGTCCTGTGTTGTATGAGAAAACAAGCTGAGGGCTGGAGAGATGGCTCAGCAGTTAAGAGGCACTGGCTGTTCTTGCAGAAGACCGGGGTTTGAATCCCAGCACACATGTGGTAGATAACAACTATCTGTAACTACAGTTCCAGGGAATCTGATGCCTTGTGGTGGTTTGAGTGAAAGTGTCCCCCATAGGCTTTAAGTATTCAAACATTTTTGTCCCCAGTTGGTGGGACTGTTTTGGGAAGTCTTAGAAGGTGTGGCCATGCTAGAGGAAGTACGTCACTGGGGGCAGGATTATTGAGTTCAACAAGCCTTGCAGGCTCCAGTTGTCTCTCTCTCCACTTCCTGTGCTCATTGGAGGATGTGAACCTCAGCTTTCCGCTCCAGCCCCAGCCACCATGCCTTCCCACCACATTGGACTCTTAATTCCCTGGAACATTCAATCGTAAGCTCAAATAAACTCTTCCTTTTATAATTTTCTTGGTCATGGTGGTTTTCTCACAGCAACAGAAAAGTGACTATTACAGCCCTCTTCTATCCTCTGTGGGCATTAGACAACACGGGTACATTTACATACATGCAGACATAACACTCATACACATAAAATAAAAATAGCTAAATAAATAAATAAATAAATAAATAAATAAATAAATAAATAAAGCTGAGCACAGGCCAGGGGAGCACACCAGTAAGCAGTCTTCCTCCATGGCCTGTGCTTCAGCTTCAGCCTCCAGGTTCCTGCCTGAGATCCTGCCATGGCTTGCCTCAATGAAGGACTGTTTCGAGCTGAAATAAACCACATCTGTGCAAAGTTGGTGTGGGTCAGCATGTTTTATTACAGTGATCAAATGCTAAGCAGAACAGGTTCCTGTAGCAAAGCACCACAGCCTGGGCAACTGAAGCAATAGTAATTCATGCCCTTGTTGCTGAGGTCCAAGTCCAAGGTGAGGGGCTGGACAGGGCTGGTTTCTGAGGCCTCTCTCCTTGGTTTATAGAAAGCAGTCTTCCCACTGTGTCACTGTATGGAATTCCTTCTGTGTCCCAATTTCCTGTTCTTATAATAGGACACCAGTTACACGGGTCAGGGCTCACCCATATGATCTCATTTAGCTTGATTACTTCCTTCATCCCTCTGAAAGAGTAAGGGTAACAACTGCAACATAGTAGGACCCAATGCAAGCCATGGCACAAAGTGGTGGAGTGCAACTACAGCTCAAAGCAGAGGGGAAAAACGAGCTGGTGTGTTAGCTTTCATCCCCGAGATGGCAGTGAACTGCATCTGGAGTGAAGAGTGGGAGTCGACCACTCCACTGTCCCCACAACATTCCCAGAAAACAACCATCTGTTTGAGGCTACTGCAGTACCGACAAGGCTCTGGGCTTCGTGGCCTGCTCCATCCTCCAGAGTGCTAAGGAGGGGCTGGGATGGATGGGGACAAGGGAGCAGGTGGTCAGAGGGATCAAATTCTCACTTGGGCATCTATGGCACAACATGCTGACCACAATTAAAAATGTGCTGTTAGCCCATTTGGAATTCTTGTAACAATGCCACAGACTGGGTAAATTTTTTCTTTTTTATTACTTTTCTCCACTTTTTATTTATAAATTTTTAATTGAATTTTTGTGTATTTCATACATAATTCTTCAATAAGTCTTAATCATCTTTACACCTGCTTCTCCACTGCCACTCTCCCACAGGCCCCCTTGTTACACTTATTTTATGTGTATGAGTGTATTGCCTGTATGTGTGTAAAAGCACCCATGTCATGAAATGCCTTCAGAGGTCGGAAGAGGGCGTCAGATCCCCTGGGACTGGAGTAACAGTTGTTAGCCGCCATGAGGGTGCTGGGAATCAGACCCAGGTCCTCTGCAAGAGCAGCCAGAGCTCTCAACTGCTGAGCCTCAGAGTCTTCAGCCTCAGAATGGGTAATTTTTAAAAGTAGAAAGGTTCACATACTTCTAGAGGCTGGGAAGTCCAAGACCAAGTCCAAGATACTAGCAGGTTAGGGTCTAGCTCACCGCTTCCTTCCACATGGTGCCTTACACATCACGGCGAGAAGGAACACCATGTCATCACATGCCAGAACCAGAACAGGAACTGGTCCTCAAGACACTTTGCTCAGAGGTGTTCATTCATCCATGAAGGTGAAGCCCTCATGACCTAGACACCTGCCATTAGCCCCCAGGCCCCAATACTGTTACACCAGGGACTGTGTTTCTACATAACAGAATGTATCCAAACTAGGGCAACTCTATACTCTCAAGAGTACAGATTTTAGTTCTCAACATACACAAAAAAGTAGCCAAGGTGGTGGTTGTTAATAAGCTTGATTTAATCATTTCAATGCCGTATATACACATCAAACATGACATTGTCCCTCATAAATAGGGACAATCATGATCAACTAGAACTGAAATAAAAAGCTTCTATTTAGGAAAAGAATGACCAGAAAGGCTAGAGATCCCAGGGCCTGAAGCACCATCACCATGACTGCTACTGACCTTCAGATGGGAACCAGAGAATGCTGAACAAAAGATGGTCTCACAATTGGACTGTTTTAAAAACAGTACCTGTGGTGGGATAGACTGAGAAAGAAAGGAAAGGCAATAAAGGGAGACTACTTAGGAGACCTGTGCACTAATGCAGTTAAGTGATAACACCAGAAAGGAGAGCCAGTACAGTGCAAGTCTACAGAAGTGGTCCTGAGTTTCGTTTGAAGACAGATGCAATAGACGTGGGAAATGAGAGTGAGAGAAGATTCAAGAATGATTCCAAAGCTCTTGGCCCTGGCAACTGAGTGAATGGTGGTTTGGTGGTTTCTTTAGCTGAGGACATCTGTGGGAGGAGATGGGAGAAGGCTCAACACCGACAGTGTCTTGTGGGCAATGGAAAATCTCATAAATACAAAGTATATTTTACCATCCAAACTGGCACACGCCTTTAATCCCAGCACTCAGGAGGCAGAGGCAGGCGGATCTCTGTGAGTTCAAGGCTATAGTGAGTTCCAGGCCAGCTGAGGCTACAGGAAGACCCTATCTAAAAAAATAAAAAATTTAAAAAATTAAAAAAATATATATATATATATAGAGAGAGAGAGAGAGGCTGAGTAAACAGAAGTGAGATGGACATTCAGAGGGAGATGTCTTGTTGGAAGTAAATTTTATTGTGTAAATGATATTTAGAATTACAGAGCTGCTTCAGATCACCAGGTGGGTAAGGTTAGCAGAAAGGGTAGAAAAAAGGTTCAAAGACTAAGTTTAAGACTCCAACTTAGAGACCAGGAGTAGTAGATTGAGGAAAACCAGGTAAGTTAAGAGACTGAAAGGAAACCAAGAGCATCCTAGAAGCCAAGTCAGAAACAGAGAATGAGCTGAGTGAGAAAGATGAGCTGAGTGAGGAGGCGGAAAATCGGGACTGGATTTACTGCAGAGGTCATTTGGTGACTCTGACAGGGTCTGTCTCCATGGAGTGTGGGCTGGATTCCTAATCATGGTTGGTTCAAGAAAAACAGGAAAGAAGAACAAGAGATGGCAACTCTTTTGAGTTTTGCTATAAAGGGAAAATAAAAATGGCATAGTTGAAAGACGTGAAGACAATTTAAGACATTTTATAGCTTATTTGTATGCTAATGGAATATGTGGTAGGCAGAGAAAACTGACAATGCAGAAATGTAATGGTAAAAATCATGCAAAGCTAGAAGCCTGGCCTTGGATGGCAGGAGGGATGGCTCTTACCAGTGAGAGGGAATGAGGGGGAGGGAAGAGAGGGAGGAAGAGGGGCGCAGTATAACTAGCGTATAATCTTTGTGTATGGTAATAGGTTTCAAAAACTTTTTGGGGGGAGGGTCTGAGACAGGGTCTCCTTGTAGCTCCAGCTGTCTTGGAACTCACTATGTAAACCAGGCTGACCTTGAACTCACAAGGATCTGCCTGCCTGTCTCCAGAGTGCTGGGATTAAAGCCATGCAACAACACACCCGGCTCAGGAACATTTTCATTCAATTATATCATGCAATCTGCTTGCCTCTCACTACCTCTCCTGTCTTGTCCCCCCTTCTGCCTTGTCCCCTTCCTTTTCCTATATGCCTCCATCTACTTTCATGACTATCTTTATGTATATATTAACACATATTAAAGATATAATCTGGGACAGAGAGATGGCTCAACAGTTAAGAGCACTGGCTGCTCTTGCAGAAGACCTGGGTTCAGTTCCCAGCACTACAAAGTGGCTAACAACTGTGCGTAACTCCAGTTCCAAGGGATTCTATACCCTCTTCTGGCCTCCATGGGCATTGGATGATATGGGTTCACTTACATAAATGCAGGCAAAAAATTATATAATTTTTTTTTTTTGTCTTTTTGAGACAGGGTCTCCCTGCAGCCCTAGCTGTCCTGGAACTCACTTTGTGGGCCAGCCTGGCCTTGAACTCACAGAGATCTGCCCGAGTTCTGGGATTAAAGGTGTGCACTACTGCACCTGGCACATAAATTTTTTTTAAGTTAGAAAGATAATCTAAGATTCACATATGAGAGAACATATATTTGTCCTTCTGAGTCTGGCAATATATATATATATAATTTCTAATTATGGACACATGGGGGATTATGCACATGAGTGCTGATGCTTACAGAGGCCAGAGGTTTTGGATTCCCCTGGAGTTGGAGTTACAGGTGGTTGTGAACTGCCCAGTGTGGGTGCTGGGAACTGAACTCTATGCACTCTTAACTGTCTCCAGCTCCATGGCTTATATGAATTCAATGATCCATCCATTTTCCTGCAAATAAGTCTCATTTTTTGTATGGCCAAATAAAACTCCACTGTATATGAATGCATTTCTTGTACTCATTCCTCTACTGTAGGATCTGAACCTGAGCTACTGAGGACAGTACCTCAGTAAATATTAAGTACAGGTGTCTCTGTGGTCTCATTCCTTCAGGTACACACCCAGGGGTGACATGGGTGCAGTATGTGCTCACACACACTGTGTGGGTGAGACTGCTGGGTTCAACTGAAGACATGGCAGATCTATTTTTAGACTTTTTAGGAACCTCCTTATGGGTTTCCACAGTGGCTAGGCTAGCTTATATTTCCCGCCAACAGTATGTAAGAGTTCCCTTCTCCCACATCCTCACCAGCATTTGTTGTTGGTTTTCCTAATTATGGTCTGTCTGGGATGAGATGAATTCTCAATGTGATCTTGATTTACTTTTCTGTGAGGGCTAGGGACTTTAAACATTTTTTTCCCTGCATTTAAGGGCATTTATATTTAATCTTTTGAGAACTGTATTTACTGGTTTGGCCATTTATTGACTGGATCATTTGGATGGAGTTTTCGTTGATTTTTTGGTGCTCTTTATGTAGTCCAGGTGTTAAACCTGTCAGAACTACAGTTTTCTCCCATTCTCTAGGCTCTCTTTGATGTTTTGCATTGATCCAAGATGGCAGACAAGGATCTGGTTTCAATGTTCTTCCCGTGGATATGAAGTGTTCCCAGCACTTTGTTGAAGGGATTGTACTTTCTCCAATGTGTTTTCAACACCTTTGTAAAAACTGGGTGGCAATAGCTGCAGAAATGTATCCTGGGTCTTCTATTCTATCACATTGTACCAGTGCTGTGGTGTTTTTTTTGTTTTTTTTTTTCTGTATGTGTATGAATGTACTGTCTGCATGTAGGTTTGTGCACCGTGTCATGCAATGCCATGGAGGTCAGAAGAGGGCGTCGGATTCCCCTGGAACTGGAGTTCTCCTGGAATAGGAGTTTCCGACGGTTCTTAGCCACCATGTGGGTGCTGGGGATTGAACCAGGGTCCTCTGTAAGAGCGGTCGGCGCTCTTAACCGCTAGGCCATCTCTCCAGCCCCGGTGTTTGGTGTTTCTAAGTGGACTTTTATATTAAGAATTCATACCATGAGCCGGGCATAGTGGCGCACGCCTTTAATCCTAGCACTTGGGAGGCAGGGGCAGGCAGATCTTTGTGAGTTCAAGGCCAGCCTGGTTCACAGAGAGAGTTCCAGGCTAGCTGGGGCTACAGGGAGACCCTGTTTCGAAAAGACCAAAAAAGAAAAAAAAGAATTCATACCATGAATTTGTACTATATTCAGACCTCCTCCTCCTCCACTCTCACCCTACCACCTCCCAACCCCCAAGGCCATGTCTCCTACTTGCTGTTTTCGATACTGTGGCTCGCAGTGAAATCTGAAGTTGGGTTTTGTGGCAGCTCCAGCACTGTTCTTGGGGCTCAGGACCACATTGGTTACTCAGGATCTTCTGTACTTCCATACGAATTTTAGTATGTTTTCTATTTTTGTGGACAATGCCACTGGAATTCCAGAGGGGTTCGCTCGGACTCTGGTTTGCTTTTGGAGTACAGCCCTTTGCACGCTGATTCTACCGGTTCACGAGCATGGGAGATCTTTTCGTTTAATGGCGTCTTTTTCTGTTTCTTTGGTGTTTTCAAGTTTTCACCGTACAAGACAAGTTCTTACCTCCTTGTTAGTTTTATTCCTGGTTGCTGCTATTTTCTTTTTGAGGCTACTGTGACTGGGATTATTTTCCTGATTTCTTGATATAGAAAGGCCACTGATTTCTCCATGTTGATTTATATCTTGCTACCTTTCTGAAATGTAAATTAAATCCGTTTTCTGGTGGCGTCTTTAGGCCTTTTAAGTATAGGGTAATACTATCTGCAAACAGACCCCTTCTTTCTTGTGTGCCTTTTCTTTCTTTCTCTTGCTTTATTGCTCTAGCTAAGACTTCAAGCACCATATTCTCTTATTCCTAACATTCAAGGAAATGCTTTAAGCTTTTCCCTTTTTACTGTACTACTGGCTACAGGTTTCTCATATATAGCCTTTATTATGCTGAGGTGTATTTCTTCTATTTCTGGTTTCAGGACTTTAATCATGAAGGACTGATTGTCAAAACATTGCCAGAAGACTTTTCAGCATCCACTGAGATGATCATGTGAATTCTGTCCTTAAGTCTATTTATGTTCTGTATGTTTACTAATGAATGTTGAACTATTTTCACATCCCTGAATGAAGTCAATGTGGTCATGATCTATGATCATTTTAATGTACTGCTGAATTCAGTTTGTAAGTGTTTTATTGAGAATTTTTGTATCTGTATTTACTGGTGAAATTAGTCAACAATTTTCCTTTCTTTGTTGTATCAATCTCTGGTTTTCGTATCAGACTGTATTGGCTGAAGCTTATCTTACCTATTTAAAAATACCCTTTCTTCCTTGCTTGCTTTGTAACCTTCTCTTCCCCTCTGCTCAGATCAGGACAGTTTCTCAGATGGCTTCCTTACCTCCTCTCCGTAGCCTCTACCAGGTGAAGGACCAAATTTTCCCCTATGTTCAAAACACCCTTCAAATACCTTGTCACAGCATATGAAACACTGCACCACAGCCACCAATTTCCTTACCTTTCTCACTCACTGAACTTGAAGACAGAGCTGTCACCTTTTTAATGACCACCAATTAATAGTGGCCTAGGTAAAACTGATAGGAAAAAAAGAGCAGAAGCCCCAAAGCACAATTCTCTAGGGCCATGCTTAATCACAGATGTTCTGAACTTAGAAATCACATCGCAAAAGAATTCCTTTGATCTTTGGGGCCGGAGAGATGGCTCAGGGGTCAAGAGCACTGCCTACTCTTGCAGAGGACTGAAGTTAGATTCCCAGTACCCACATGACAGCTAACAACTATCTGTAACTCCAGTTCCAGGAGATCTGATGCCTTCTTCTGACCTGCACGGGCATTGTGCAACACAGGTGCACACATACATGAAGGTAATATACTCACACATGTACAATAAAAAATAAATTTCTTTTTAAAAATATCCCTTTGGTCTCAATATGTCACCCCTTTTCCTTTCAGAAAGAGACTTTGCTATACACACAGGACACATCTTTACATTGAAGTACTTTTAACTCTTATTCTTCCCCATCCCAAAAACATGTACCAAGCTGGAGATATTGTATAAAGGCACTTTATTTAAAAATAAACTTGTCTATATAAATCAATCACTCTCAGAGTTCTCTTGCCCATGCTTGGGAGCAGAGTGTGTGGTATTTTTCTGGGCTTACGGTGTAAACTGACATGGTATTCAAGAACGTGTCCAGTGGACAGAGCTTCTCAGGGCAACCTCTCGGCACCTGTTCCTGCAGAAGAGACAGAACTCAGCAGGTCTATAGAGGACTCCAACGCTCTGCTGTTTTCAGATTTGTTCAGTAGTCTTGAACATGTGTCAGCACACATTTAACAGGCAGGAAGTTGCCACTACCCCATAGGCATCAAAAAAAGTATCACATGTTATTTATAAAAGACACTAAAGAAATGCCTATTGAATTGACTGGGAAGACACAGTCAAGTTCTAACTCTGAGCTTGGAGAGTTGGAGAGTTAAGTCTCCTGCCTGGGGAGTGTTCATTCTTTTCTGGACATCAACAATGATGGAGCAGCCAAGACCTCAAGAGGCCGACAGCAAGCCAAGTGTGGTGGTACCTTTAATCCCAGCACTGGGGAGGCAAAGGCAGGTGGATCTCTGTGAGATCAAGGCCAGTCTGGTCTACATAGAGAGTTCCAAGCCAGTTGGGGCAATAGAGAGACCATGTCTCAAAAAGACAGCCCCCCACAAAAAAAAAGATGCTGACAGTACATATCACCTCCAAAAGACACCTGCTACTTCCAAATATGGGCCTCATGGTCAGGATGTATATCCTGACAGACACTCAGAAGAACAATCTTGTTCTTGGGAGTCTGTAAACAGAACTGCAATCGGCCCCCATTATACCCTGCCACCACATGCCAACCTCTGTCCTAGCCCTGGCCTACAGTTCTGAATCACCCTACAGACTTCAGACAATTGAGGCTACCACTGCAGAATTCCTTGGGCCTGAGAAGAGATACCTGACACTAAACCAGTCAGGTGCCCAGACAGCAGCCACTCCCACCTCGGAGATCTTACCTTCCCATGATAATAGACCTGTACAAACCACTCCTTAGATTCCTGGTGCTGGTAGAGTTCCATGGTCAGGTCAACTGCAAATGGAGGCCATCTGTGGTCAAAGATCCCCAAGGACATTAGGAGAGGCATGAGGGTTACATCGTGAGTGGCGTAAAGGTACAGCTTTCTGCAAGAAAGAGAACAGTTCTCCAGAATTTCTTCCCTCAGGACTCCTGGCCAGGACACTGCCTGTGTCCTGGGAGAAAAACAGTTGCCTCAGAAACATGGTGTTCCTACCCTTCTCAGCTACACAGTGCAGCGGAGTAACCTCTGGTCCGCATTACCGGGCATTCGCAGCTACACAGTGCAGCGGAGTAACCTCTGGTCCGCATTACTGAGGAAGCTTGGAGTGTTGGAAAATTAAATTCATTTCAAAAGAATAATAAGCCTGATTGATCCTCAACACATTCTCCAATCGGTAATAAGCGCCATTTCAATGCTGTCCGCCTAGTGCCAGTACTTTCTCGTCAGAATGATCACAGGTCCTACTGACCCTCAACCCAGGAGGCTGGCATTAAATGCTGCAGCACCTTCAGATACAAGGCAGAGAGTGTCAAGGAAGGCAGCAAAAGGCAAGAAATATCTGTTATGCAAGTGCTGTGACAGAGAAGGGCACTCTGTGGCTCACTACTAGGAATCTCACCCAAACCTCCGGGAGGTCTCTATTGCACCTCTGTTCCCTGCATCTCTCACATGGCTTCTCCCTGTGTGGAATTTCTCCTTCACTCCCTCCCTTCCTCTGTCCCTTCATCTTTTTCCTTTCTTCTTCTTCTCTCTCTGTACTTCTGCTCATTAGGGAGCATCTAGTTAAAATGCAGATTCATCTTTGGTAAGTCATTCAGAGGCTGGAGACTTAAACAAGTCCCTGGTGGTAAAGCTACTGGCAGACCACATTTTGCTTAGCAAGTGTCCTGAACACAAATTCCCAATCTATGGTCCTGGCTTGGGGTCCCCAGCTCTGTGAAAGTGGGAAGGAGAGGCCATGAGCCATTCCCACATTCTAAAATGTCATGTAATGGGCTGGAGAGATGGCCTAGTGGTTAAGAGCACCGACCGCTCTTACAGAGGACCCGGGTTCGATCCCCAGCACCCACATGGCGGCTGAGAACCGTCTGAAGCTCCGGTTCGGGAGAACTCCAGTTCCAGGGGAATCCAAAACCCTCTTCTGACCTCTGCGGCATTGCACGACACAGGTGCACAAACCTACACGCAGACAGTACACTCATACACATACAAAAATAAAAAAAAATTAAAAAAACATTAAAAAAATAAACAACAAAAAAATAAAATGTCATGTAATGATCATACTTTCTGTAAGCTGAATGAAGGTTTTCAAACCAAATTATCTTTGTTTTGGACTATTAGAATATCAAATTGGTGTGTGATATCGATGCCTCTGACACATACCCAATTAGTTAAAAAAGACAGGAGAAATATGTTTATGACTCTTTTTGACTCAAAAGCATAGTAGGAAAGCTATAGCAAACAACAACAAAAACCTGGGGATTCATGGCCTTGTAAACAGCCAACTGCAGCTGCTGACACCCCAGTTCCTACTCCACACTCCTGGGCCTGCCTCCCATGGCCTCCCATGGCCCTTGGTGGCACAAAGGAGCCCCTGTCAGGTACCTGGTCTGGCTGGGTGGGGTAGAAGGGTCCACGGCTTTCAACAGGTTTTCCTCTAGCACATGTAGGAAGGGGCCAACTGCCATCTGGATACTTTCCCTGTGGAAAGTAAGTAGCATTTAAGCACCCAGCAGGCACTCAGCACTCAGAAGAAGTGTTAGTTCTGTGCCCTAGGACCCAAGAGCCCAGTCAGATGGAACAGAGAAAAAGGTAATACAGGGGGCATAGGGATGGGCAAGAGAAAGGCTTTGCATCTGCATCAAGCTGAAGGGTTCTCTGTGAACAAAGATGTCCAACAACAGAAATACTACGAACACAGCTGAGGAGCACATTTGGAGAATAGAAGGTAGAAATGGGCTCAACTATGAAGATCTAGGCTTTAGGCTGGCAAGACAGCTCAGAAGGCAAAGACACTTGGTGCCAAGCCCGATGACCCAAGTTTGACATAGATAGAACCCATATAGGGGAAGAAGAGAACAGTCATGTAAGAGTTGTTCTCCGACCTACACACACACACACACACTACAAAAAAAAAAAACAAAAAACAATAAAGAACAAAGCTTTAAGGAATACAGAACAGAGCTCGGAATAACAGGAAGTAATATCCAGAAATTCCAAGAGGTCCTTGGAAAAGCAATCAGAAGGGACACCTCCCAAACTGTCTCCCGTGTGCAGGCCCTGCACCTTTTGGACTTGAGATCCTAAAGACCCTTATTCGCATCTTGTTCCTTTAACCTGGGAGGTGCAGAGCTGCGTCCCTGGGGCTGGCTTTGCAGCCCCATCGCTGTCAACCCTGGCTTGTCATCTCACCACCCCAGGTGATGACTAACTTAAAGCACCAGGCAAAGAAACTACAGGTGCTAGCAAGAAAAGGGTTATCTGTGAGGGTCCCAAACAAAAGAGAAATTTAACAATCCTCTTGGGACTCAATCTCACAGAGGACCCCAAGGCTGACATGACTGGTTTAAATCAATTTTAGAAACTGCCACCTTCATAATTCAAGTAATGTTGAGAACAGATGACAAGAAGCAACCAAGGCTGCCTGTGCACACACCTTCCAGATACACAGGCCAGCCAACCCGTGACATGTTACCGTTTGTCCTCGAGGAAACATCAGTTTTCTGAAACCAGGACTAACAGAAATGGAAAGGGCTGTGGTTCAGGAGAAAGCAAACTATGGCGTGACCAGATTTGGCCAGCCTGCCAGTTCGAGCAAGTAACGTTTTACTGGAACATACCCATGTTCAGTTGTGTGCATATTACCTATAGCTACTTCATGGTGGATGGCATGGCCCACAAAGCCTGAGATATTTATTAAATATGTTTGTGGTAGAAAAGAGGGCGGTGACTGACAATTTAGATCTGGTAGAGTCACTTCATGAACAAAACAGGGAAGCTGGCAAGTCCCAGGGAGCGGCATGTGAAGGGCGTGGCTGATGGAACAGAATTTCAGCATGCCCTGGGCTGGTGCACAAATGGCCATGCTCACTCTGCCAATGCTCTTGGGCTCTTTTCTTTGCACAATAGGCTCTGCGAATTCCTGAAACATTAGCCTCCCTCTCCCCCAACACATATATTCCCTACCTTTCCCGGGACTCTTTCTTCCCATCCTAACCATTTGCAAGTCACCTTTTCTTTGTGCAAACTGAATGCTCCTAATCAGAAAAAGCAACAAGCATCCCATAACAGAATCCCAAGGGCCAGCAAACACAGGGTGACTAGTGAAAATACCTGGTCCTAGCTCCGCCACTTGCCAAATGAGCCCCAACCTCTCTCAATCCAGACCCTACCTCTTTTTTTATTTTTTTCACTTTAAGCAGTCCTAGGGAATCAACCCAGGGCTTTGTAGATTCTCTGTTTCTTTATCAACAAAGCATCAGAAAATTAATAATACCCATCCCAAAGTGAGAATGGGAATTTATTTGCCAATTGTACCCTGAGTACAAAATAATTATTCTTCCTTCAGCTTCCTCTATCCTAATCTTTTGCAAAGTAGAGCAAAAGGAGAGAGAGCGGTAGGTCAGGTGGCGGCTCCTGGTTCTGTGCAATGTGAAGTCTCAGGCCACCAGCCTCAGCTCAGAAATGAGGCTGTAGGCCCGAGAGTAGGCTGCCTGAGCTGCTTCACCTCTTCACAGAGAGTAGGCTGCCTGAACTGCTTCACCTCTTCACACAGAGTAGGCTGCCTGAGCTGCTTCACCTCTTCACAGAGATGCCAGCTGGCAGGTGAGAGGGCCTGATGAACCCCTTCTCCTACACTTGATGGTCTGACCACATGTGTCAGACAGTGTTAGCACCAAAGAGACCACTCACCTGTCTTCCTGTTGTAGGACGTACACAGCTGTGTCCACAGCTCTCTGCTCAATCACCTGTGCAAATCTCTCCAGGGCAGGACACCTCAGGAGGCTGTGCACCTGAAAAGGCCACCAGCAGTGTTAGAGGCAAATGTTTCTCCTGCACTGGGCCTGGCAGCCTATCAGCTTCCACTGAATCTGCAGGGCCCGTTTCTTCCTGAGGAGGCCATGCCTCAAAAATCTGTAGGCCAGAATTCTTTTTTTTTTTTGGTCTTTTCGATACAGGGTCTCCCTGTAGTCCCAGGTGTTCTGGAACTCACTCTGTAGACCAGGCTGGCCTTGAACTCACAAAGATCCGCCTGCTTCTGCCTCTGCCTCCCAAGTGGTAGGATTTATTTTAAATTTTATTTATTTCTGTATGTCTATGAATGTATTGTCTACATGCAGGTGTGTGCACCCGTGTCGTGCAATGCCGTGGAAGTCAGAAGAGGGTGTCGGATTCCCCTGGAACTGGAGTTCTTCTGGAATTGGAGTTTCAGCCGGTTCTCGGCCGCCATGTGGGTGCTGGGGATCGAACCCGGGTCCTCTGTAAGAGCGGTCGGCACTCTTAACCGCTAGGCCATCTCTCCAGCCCCCCAAGTGCTAGGATTAAAAGCGTGCGCCACCACGCCCGACCGGGCCAGAATTCTTAAAACAGTTTACATCCTTTTCTGATAGCTCCTATCCACTCCAGGTTTTTTTTAAATAAGTAATCTTCAACTTAAAAAAAAAATACAACTAAAAGATCACCAATTTCATTTTATTGTCATTTCCCCTACAATGATTTTTAAAATGTATGCCATATAAATACTTTATATCTTACCATAAAGCCTTAAATTTATCATACATAAGAACAAGGCACATTTATGCTTTTGGGGCACACTGTCACTTTTATAAGAGAAGGAAAAAAATCCTGCACTGCTTTTGAATAGCTGATCTCAGAATCTATAGACACATTCAATTGTGTGATGTTCTTTACTACATGAAATGCAATATATATTTTAATGTATTTTTAGTATGTAATATGTGCCTCTTACATAAAATGTTATGTGTTCCATAAAATGTAATATGTATAATGTATTTAGTAGAGAAAACTATTCTATGGCTAAATAATTTTGAGAAAAACAGACTAAAAGATTAACCAGATTATAAACATCTCAAATTATTTTTGGATTTATTTTTATTTTATGTGTACGTGTGCTTTGCCTGCATGTATATAAGTGAACTCATGGGGCTGGAGAGATGGCCTAGCAGTTAAGAGTGCCGACTGCTCTTGCAGAGGACCCGGGTTCAATCCCCAGCACCCACATGGTAGGTGAGAACCATCTTTAACTCCAGTTCCAGGAGAATCCAATGCCCTCTTCTGACCTCCACGGCATTGCACAACACGGGTGCAGAAACCTACATGCAGATAGTACATTCATACACATAAAAATAAATAAATAAATGAAAATTAAAGAAAAATAAGTGAACTCATGTATAATACCTATGGAGGTCAGAACAGGGTCTTGGATCCCCCTGGAGCTACTGACAGTTGTTAGCTGCCATGTGGGTGCTGGGAACTGAACCCAGATCCAATGCAAGAGCAGCCAGAGCTCTTAAATGCTGAGCCATCTCTCCAGCCCCCAAATCTCAGATTTTAAAAAAGTTTTCTTATTTTATTTATTTATTTATTTATTTATTTATTTATTTATTTATTTATTGCGTGTGTGCATGTTTTGTATACGTGCACATATGCATGCCATGGCACAGGTATGGAGATCACAGGACACGTCAGTTCTCTCCTTCTACTATGTGGTGCTAGCTCACACTGTTTTAATATGCTGACACACATTTAGGCTCTCCAGAAAGTGATACAATAAGTAGGAATCCCAGAATTTTTTGACCCTGAGAGATGCCAAATGTGGAATTCATAAGCAGGGCATGTTGGCACACACCTGTAATTTTAGCACTCAGGAGACTGAGGCAGGAGAATGATGAGGTTAAGGTTAGTTGTAGGTTACACAGAGAGTTGGAGACCATCTGGGCTACATAATTAGACACTGTACTAGCTTTAGTTATCAACTTGACATACCTAGGTTAAGGAAGCCTCAACTGGGGAATTGCCTCAATTAGTCCTGTGGCCATGTCTGTGTGGCATTCTGATGTGGGAGTAACCAGCCTACTTTTGGCAGTACCACCCCCTGGGCAGGTTGTCCTGTATTGTATAAGAAAGCAGGTTGAGCATTGGCCAGGGGAGCAAGCCAATAAGCACTTATCCTCCATGGCCAGTAAGCACTTATCCTCCATGGCCCATGCTCCAGGTTCCTGCCCTGACTTCCTGCCTGGGCTTCCCTTAATGATGGACCATGTTTGTGAGCCAAATAAACCCTTTCCTCCCCAGGTTAGTTTTGGTCATAGTATTTTGTCATAGCAATTTTAAACAAACTAGATCATACATACAGACATACATACATACAAATTTTAAAATAAAAAGCCAGGTATGGTGGCACACACTTGTAATCAACACAACAGCTACAGAGATGCTGCTTCCCTGGAGTCTGCTGGGCAGCCAGCCTAGCCAATGAGGGCCTGTCTCAAACAATGACATGTGTAAAACTTTAGCATTCCTCTCTAGTCATCCCACCCTTCCAAACACATACGTTCACATCTCAGGTATTCTGAGAACAAGCCTCCAGAAACTGCTCTAGAGCTAAATGGCTGACCTCCTGAGTGAGGAGTCCTCTCTGACTGTCCCGAACTGAGAGTTGTCACACAGTCCCCACCTGTAAATGCTATCATCTTGGCAGCCTGCAATGCAGAGGGCCCATGGTGAAAGTTGGGAGGCAGCCCAGCCAAGTGCTCGTCCACAGCTCCCCAAACCCAGAAGCCAGGGGCACCATTACCCCACCTGCTCAGCGGCCATGTTGTCCAGGAGGACGAGGAAGTCCACTTCGTCGCTACTATTGATGCCCACCCCAGCCTTCACCTTTTTCAAATCTTCTAAGATCCCAGGCTGCAAAGTGGCAGCCTTCTTCCGGCCTCTGCCAAAAAAACAAAACAAGCCAGTATATTACTACTGTAGAGTGATGAGTAATTTACAAAATGTGTTTTATCCAGCATTTTGGTCCCACTTAATCTTCACAAGATAGCAGTATTACTCCCATTTTACAGATGAGTAAATTCATGCTCCAAGAGGCTCAATGACCTATACATTAGCAAGAATTGGGGATGGACTAAAAGGCTAGATGATCCAAAATTATAAGAAAACAGCATGTGGCCCTGATCTGTCTGCAAACAGTATTCTTTCTGCTTTGGAATACACAATCTTAGTACAGCTCTGAAACACCTGCACACAGGCAAATCTCTGTAGCCCAAACCAAGCAGCCCACAGCAGCAGCACACTAGTGTAAGAGAAGTGAAGTGTCTTCCCGTGCTTCACACCGGGATGTGCAGGTCACTGATGGCTTGATCACCTTTCATTAAACCTGTGAGTCTCTTCATCTGCTGACCTAGATCCCAAGCTGTCGGGAAGATGTTTGTAGGGCACAGCCCCATTCGTGGATGCCTGCCCAGCATGTGGCTCCATACCTTGGGAGCCTGGCACCATGAACAGAAAACTTCACTTCCTAGACAGCTGAAGTCAGACCTGAGTGTAATTCACACATCCCCATTCCTCATCCCAAGGTTGGTGGGGGCTGGGCCGGCACTCAGCACAGGCAGTCTGGCAGCAAAGGCGGGAAAAGCCTGTTACCTGGTCTTCTCTCTCAGGCCCCAGCAGTTCCGGTAGTTGGGGTATAAGACTTCAGTGCTTGCCTCATCGGTGTGGATGACAATGGGTCCTAGAAGGAAACACAGGCAGGAAGGGGCCTCAGCCCACTCTTCAAATACCCACTTCCTCCTCCTCTGTGCACAGAGCTGATCTAGGTAGGAGACACTAAAAGGTCACTCCTGAAGGTCGGAGAATGCCTTCAACATGCCCTGGCCCTACCAACAGCTCTCCTATGGCTAAACATTGGAGAAAGCAGCAGCTTTGTTCTGTCTAGCATACAGCCTCTTCCTGGATCACAGACTAGAACAGGTCCAAACTTGGATTACACCAGCATTTCCCTGACTCACTCTCCAAACTCCCTACCCGGAGCACCACCAGCACAGTGGGCACGCTAGTAAAGAATGCCATCCTGGGGCTGGAGAGATGGCCTAGCAGTTAAGAGGACCCGGGTTCGATCCCCAGCACCCACATGGCGGCCAAGAACCGTCTGAAACTCCAATTCCAGGAGAACTCCAGTTCCAGGGGAATCCGACACCCTCTTCTGACCTCCGCGGCATTGCACGACAAGGGTGCACAAATTTGCATGCAGACAGTACATTCATACACATACAGAAATAAATAAAATTAAAAAAAAAAAAAAAAAAAGAATGCCATCCTTTCCACCATCAGAGCTGGGTCATCTCAATGTTTCCCAAAGTTCAATTCCCATAGGCCAGTAAAGTGACTTAGCACAAGACCATAATTCTCTGAGACCCCACAGGCCTGCCCCAAATGAAAGTCAACTTGCTAGAAGAATTACTGGGACTCAAAGATTAGACTATAAACAATGCTGCTGTGACTCAAACCTCACAGGTATTCCTGGCCTCTCCTACTGTGCCCTGCCTTCTATTGGAAAAGGTGAGAACCTGTAGCAGACTCTCTTTCCACATAGCTCAGGCCTTGATGGTCATATAAGCAGCAGTAATTTGGAATTCTGAGGCCAATCTGCAGAGTAATCAAATAAATTATAGCTAGAACCCCAGGAACTTAACAGTAGCTATGGTAACTCTACTGGTATGCTAAAATTCACATGCACTTTGTCAATCTAGACAGAGGGAAATCAGACTGAAAACCAGCTGAATCCCAGCTAACCAGCACGGTTGCCCTGGAAAGTCATTTCTCCTTTCCAGGCCTCACGTATAAATCCAAGCGGTAGAAGTCCGTGATTTTCAACTGTCTTAAAGAAGTGGAACCGGAGATCTCCTGAGACCAGATGAAGCAACCGCAGGTAGGTAGGTAGGAGCTGGGTGCTTCAGCAAGGCTGATTGTTGATTGACTTAATATAGTTAATCCATTAATCCAGTTGTCTTTGACTTAATTGGCTTTTGTGGCTGTGGGGGTGGAGTTATACTCCCAGCTGGTATAAAAGGTAGGGTTGTGTGAGTCTTGAGATCTGAGATCTCCTGAGACCAGCTGAAGCACAGGTACCAGGGCAGGGGCTAAAGAGCACCCCCCTACACACACCCTATCCCCCCCACCCTCTACCAACGGGATTAGGAAGGCATCTGAAGGAGGCAAGCAAAGCAAGCCTTCAACATAGTGAAGAGGCATTTAGGACTCACATTGGAATACAGGCAAGGAGAAGCCCATATGCCAGGAACATGAAGAGACAACACGGGAAAGGGGCAGGATAATCCCACACCAAGCTCTACCAACCCTATGGAAAATTCCTACAGTGGGATCCCCCTGGGGATGGCCCAGGACACAGATATCAGAAACACAATTGGGAACATACTTAAAGAACTACAAGATTATAAAGAGCAAATCAAAGAACTGAGAAAAGAGAATGAAGAACTCAAGAAAGACATAGAGAGAGATAATGACAAACTCCGGAAGGAAATAGAAACACTGAAAAGATCCCATGCTGAAAAAGATAAGGAAACCAACCAGTGAAGCAAAGAGCTACAGGAAGAGATTGAGAAGCTCCAAAAAGAAGTAGAAATACTAAAGAAATCAAAAGAGGAAATGAAAAAGGAAATCAAACACTCATGCAATCAAGAGGAAAAGAATGGAAAAAGCTTCAGAAGCAGAATGGAGGAAGCAGAACAAAGAATATCAGACCTGGAAGAATAACACAGAACAACTAAACCTCAAGGAAAGGTGATGAAAAATTTTAAAATACACAAAATTTTAAAAACCAGAGTTGTGGGACATTATGAAAAGATCAAACCTCCAGCATCATAGGAATAGAGGAATAAGAAGAATCCCAAGAAATGGTATGTGAATCAGATCTTCAGCAGAATAATAATGAAAATTTCCCCAAAACTAAAAAAAAAGACAAGCCAATACAAATAAAAAAGAAGCCAGTAAACTCCAAACAGACAAGATCAGAAAAAGAAACTCTCCACGCCAACATCATAGTTAAAATGCTAGAACACCCAAAACAAAGACAAATCCCTTAAAGCCACAAAATAAAAACAACAAGTGCCTATAAGGGGAAACCTATAGAATTATCAAAAACCACTTCTCAAACAAACTATGAAAGCAAGGGAAGAACCTTGTAGGCAAAGCATTCCCCCCAGTGTTAATTAACAATAGATGCCAAAAACCCAGGTTACTATAACCCAGCAAAAAGGTGCGATTATAATTAAGGAGTGATAAAAAACCTTCCATGAACTAAACAGATTGAAATATAAATGTCTGGAAAAAACACCCCGTCAGAGATAACTTGAGCAATTCAAAGGAAGAGAATAAATTAGCAACCATCCCCCAAGCACCTAGAAAGAGAAACTAATAGAAACATAACCATAGGAGCAAACTCAGAGTCTAGAAGTCAAAATGGATAACAATGTGAAAGGAAGCACCACAAACCTATCAATCATAACATTAATATTAATGGACTAAATTCCCAAATAAAAAGACATAGACTTGGAGGTTGGATTAGGAAACAGAATCATTCAATATGCTGTCTACAAGAACACATCTTACCTAAAAGGACAGGCACCCACCTTAAAGTGAAGGATGGAAAAAATATTCCAAGCAAATGGTACCAAAAGAAAGCAGTAGTGTGTGGCTATTTAAATATCAGACAAAAAAGACTTCAAAGTAAAAAGAAATCAAGAAGAGACAAAGAAGGACATTACAACATTTTTTATCAAAGGACAATTCAGCCCCAGAAGATTTCAAACTCTGTGGCACCAAACTTTATAAAGACAATTCTCCAGGACCACAAGTCAGACACTTAACCTCAGTACACTCATAGTAGGTACTTCAATCCCCCACTGAGTCCCTTGGACAGGTAGACAGGACAAAGAAAACAAGAGAACAGCGGAACTAAATGAAATACACCAAATGGACCTCAGAGACCTCTAAAGAATATTCCACCCACTAATATCGAAGAAGACACCTTTCTCGACTCAGCACCCCACGGACAGTCTTCTCCAAAATTGACCAACATACCGGGACACAAAAGAAACCTCTCCACAAATAACACAAAGAGTGAATAATTGCATGCATTCTATTAGACCACAGTGCAATAAAAGCTCACCTCACACAAGGAAAGCCCTCCTGCCTGACAATAACACATGGAGAACTTTTAAAAAACAAACACACTCGTGAATAATGAATGGTCAGGAAGAGATAAGAAAGAAATAAAGCATTCCGGCAACTGAATGACAATGACAAGACACACACACAAAAAAAACCTATGGGATACCTTAAAAGCACGTCTAAGAAGGGAAGTTTATAGCCCTGGATGCCTACATGAGAAAAAACATAAAGAGCACAAGTCAATGATCTATGCTTAATACTAAAAGCACTTGAGGCAACAACAGATGACCCCAAAACACAACAGACAGGAGAAATACAACAATCATAGCAAATCAAATGAATAGAAACAAAGAAACAATACCAAAAAAAAAAAAAAAAAAAAAAAAACGAATAT